>JASPKZ010006792.1:0-13722 GCA_030220185.1 Diploptera punctata | reverse complement strand
CAAGTTGTGTTGTCTCGGGAAGCCCTGAAATTGAGCTGATCAATTACGTATTCAGGTAGCCCCCTCCAAGTCAAAAAATATGTGTGTAATCACAGTTTAAAATCCCTAAAACTATTATACAATGCAACAGATTTCTTTTAGTAGGCCTAAGTTGGGATTGAACTTTACTCCAGAGATACAAACTATACAACGCTAGTATTACATCAGAGTGTTTTTTCTAAATTAAAACCAACTCACTGGCACTATCGAATCCTAGGTTCATGGCCGCACCAATATAACTTCGCCATACATCCTATACTGAGCGAATGTTTTCCAATCATCCCCGTATAATATACTTTCTCAAATCATGGTTAATGCTTATTCCTCCCCACTGCTTCTTGGTCTATCAACTGATAATCTTTCCATCTGTTTCACCACAAGAATCTTTTGTGCCCTCTTTCATTCCCCTTTCGGTGCAACAGATCCTTTTCATCGCAGTCTAAAATGAGACTAAATGTTCTTATTAGCCTACATCTGAGTTCCTATAAAGATCATATAGCTCACTGTTATGTAGTCTACTCCATTCGCCTATCCGTGCCTTTCTCCTTGGTCCAAAATGTTCCTAAGACCTATATCTCCTCCCTGAAAATAGGAGTCCATGTTTCGCATCCTATATAATAGAACTGGGAGAATTAACAGTTTTATATTATTTTCAAGTTTGAAGTTTTTAGAATAGACGTTGGAAAGGAATTTTTTTTTCATCCAGAAAATTTTACCTCAGTTGAACCCATGGTTTGCGTTTCTTGAAAGGTAGCAATGTTTACGGTTTTCAAGTTCGTTACTTATGCGACCAAGAATGCTTTTTTCGTCTGGTTTATCATCATCGATCTGTCCGGATGGGTAAACACGTTCGGTGCAATGTTACCCACCGGGCATAGATCCTGGGGTCATTTAAGCCACACAAGCCACTCACACCATACAAGGTAACGACTACCATGGTGGGGATTTTTTTATTTTTATTATTAGGAATATTCCAACAATACAGTGTTTCTCCTTTCAACCCAAAGTGATTTGTCGCCAGAGGTTCTTGTCTAAACACATGCTTCCCTCAAATCTTCTAGCTTCCTTACTTCTCCTCATTCCATCTATCCAATGTGTCTCTAGGTATCTGCCTCTTCCACTTATTTTCATTAGCGATGGCAATTAAGGGATCTTCTTTGCGTATTCTATCTTCTTCCATTCTTATGAGGGATCCATTTTTGTATTATACCGGCTTTTACAAGGACTATACATTTTTTCCCAGTACACATGATGCACAGTTAACTACACAATGGGGACTTCAACCACATTTTTCCATTCCTGTCTGTTCATCCATATATCTTATTCTATTACCCATTCCGCTTAGCTTCATGGATTCCCTGAATCCACCGTAATAGTTGGTCTACCCTTCTTTTACCTTCCCTGTGGTTCCCAATCCATTATGAAGGTATCCATACCATTCCAAATGTTTTCTTCTATTTTTCCTAATTTTTTTTTTCAAACTGCATAATTCTCCTTATTGTGCTTGTTCTTGATCTTATCTCTTCTTGAAATTCTTATCGATCGCCTCCAAAAATCTATTTCAATTCTAACAGCTTGTTAGCTTGTTCTCTATTTACTGTCCAGGTTTTGGACCCACATAATTAACTGCTTTGTGACAGAACTTGAAATGCAGTTTTCTTCGTTCTTGTATATTACATTTTATATTCCAAAGCATATTCTTCCATCCCGTTATTCTACTTTTCAATTTCTGTAGTTGAATTCTAATTTTTATCTATAATAGATCCTAAATATTTAAATTTCTAACATTGCGTATGTCTTCCTGAATGTTTTCGTTTATAAACTTTAATAAAATTTGATTTGAATACATTTCAACAGTTGCTTACGGATTGTAAAAATTGCTGCCAAATAAAGTGATTCCTCTAAAGCCAAATTTTGAAAATACGATTGATTATATCTTAATTAGTGGGGTTTCAATCCAATCTCCATTTTAACATCTGAAGCCATCCCATTTTCATCCTATAACCCAATTTAATTTTATAATTATAGATTATGTATATCAAATGAACCAACTTAATTTTTTTTCCAAGACATTGGTTTACCTGTTCCAAAGTTTGTCTGGTATACCTATTAGCCTATCACTGGGTAAATTAAATGATTTAATTAATTCACTTCTATCTCCCTTTTTCCATTATATTTAAGTTTTCATTCCTCTGTAATTTTTTCCTTCCTTCCGAAGATAACACAGGATTCAGAATCCAAAATTGGAGATGTAAAATCCCCCTATCCCATGAGGAATCGAACCCAATTAAGGTAGTGCAGTAGAATTGCCGACCACGTCCACGACTCTTAAATGGAAATGTGATGTGAGTGTTGATGACGTTTAGGATAAACAAGTGAAATGAATGAGTGGTTACAGAATAATAAAACCATGAGAGGTGTAGTTGATTATAGATGACGCAACCCACTGCACGGCTCGTTAAAACAAACTCCCCTCTTTATGCGATAAGAATTAATTCACTCTAACATGTTATGTCTTCTAGAGCTATTGTGTTTTAATAATGTACTGATCGATGTTGTGCCCGAGGAACAAATTTCTCAAATATAATTTTGAATAATTAGAACTGGAGGAAGAAAGTGTTTTGGTGCACTCACGATTATTGTTATTAAAATAGCTGTTTCAATTTAAGAACCAATCGTTCCTGGTAGTAACCAATACGTGATATACACAAAATCTATTTACAATTAAGTGTGTTTGTCAGTCACTCACTATTATTGTTATTAAAGTAGCTGTTTCAATTTTTAAGAACCAATCGTCCTGGTAGTAACAAACGTGATATAACATAGATCTATTTACAATTAATTTTTTTTTTACAATTCACAGGAAAGTAAATAAAATAAAGGATACTCAACTCGTGTCCAACTCCAGGGTCGGGTCGAGGGATGAGATGAAGCCCCCTATATAGAGGTCTGTGAAAAACAATAGTGCCGGCCGAACACTCCTGACGATGAATTAAATAAAACAAAATGGATGAGTATGGAGAAATGGTGGAATGAAATTTGGTGGCAGGGAAAAACTGAAGGAACCCCGAGAAAAACCTGCCCAAGCTCCGTTTTGTCCACACGAAACCCACATGGAGTGGGCCGAGACTCGAACTCGCGACCCCAGCGGTAAGAGGCAAGTGTCTAACCGCTTGCGCGGGAGCAGCCTAGTAAAGTAAATTAAACAATTTTAATACAGATCTTATGTAACATCTAATTGGGGGAAACATGAGGTAAGGTAAAAGTGATCCCACTACACATTTTAAGAAGCCCTTGGGATAAAAGGAGATTACGTCTTCCACTTTTACAATAATAATTAATCTTCATGGTAGGACAGACCTAGAAAGCCCTTGGCCTACCAACCGGTTGTTCGTCTCACATCCATATGTTTCAAATACAAAGGAGGACGAAAATACAGCTAGTATAGAGGTGACATGGCCAGCATTTTGAGTCTCCTAACCGGCTGTAGCTGGTTTTTATAAATATAATAATAATAATAATAATAATAATAATAATAATAATAATAATTAATAATAATAATAATAATAATAATAATAATATAGAATAACAATGGCATAATAATAAGTTTATTTAATCTGATGGACTTAAAACCCTAAGGTTTTCTTTTCCACTATACCAGGGTTATATATTTCATTATACTGTAAGATATTTAATATGTATTTAATATTTCTCACTGGAAATTAATTTAAACAGCCAGTGTCTGAAAATAAAAATGGCGACATTTTCTATTGCAACAATGGAATCTTTGAATTTAGCGTTGAGATTATGTTCATTGTTCCGTAACAGTATATCATTTGGTAAGTAGTATACTGTAATTTGAAAAGGAAAGCCTGTTTTTTTTTTTCTCCTCCTTGCCGATATGACTATCGTTACTATCCACGAATTTAAATATGTATTTTTACGTTACACTATAGGGACCACGAACAGAGAAATACGAAACGAAGATAAATTAGGAAAAGTATAATGTTCAATATTGAGTGTTTCAGGTGAAAAAAGGAATTTAAAGTGGATCAACATGTCAATACTTACAAAATTCGTATTGAATCACCGTTACGTTTTCTTAACTTCACCAGGCTAAATGAATCCATTCTTAATATATGGTTAGAATTTTAAAACAGGTACCTGTAGTCACAGCCTAACGATAAAATACCACTCTAGCTGTTGAGAATGGAACAACGATTACGAAAAAGCCTTCCACAAACATTCAGCTTTACAATTTTAAACATTTTATCGTTAAGCACGACTGTGACTTCAGGTACTTGTTTTATAATTTTAACCGTCGATCAACATGTGCAAAAATCTGGATCGTGAAAATAGAGTACAATAACTGTTCTTCCCTAAGTTTATTATTATTTATACTAATATATCCTGTCAGAAGTAAAATTGTACTGGACAATAACATTTTGGAGCAGGTGAATAATTTTACATATCTAGGATGCAATATCTCATATGAAGAAGAAAAGGATGTAAATGCAAAAATATCTACTTTTAAGAATTTTAGGGTTAATACATTCTATCTTCAAGCCACAGATAGTCCAAAAACATTCAAGACTAAAAGTGTATAAAACACTGGCTCTTCCAACTCTTTTGTATGGTAGCGAAGTATGGACGTTGAAACAAAAGGATATACAAAGACTTAGATCTGCTGAAATGAGATACCTTCGGAGGACTGCAGGATACACACTACTAGATCACAAAAAAATGAAGACATCTTAGAAGAATTACACATGGAAACTTTAGAAAACAAAATTTCTGATTATAAGTCAAGATGTATGCAACATGTTCATCATATGGAAGATCACAAGATATCCAAACAAATGTTAAGATATCAACCTGCAGGAAGAAGAAGACCAGGACGTCCACTCAAAAGACTTTTGGACGGTGTTTCTCTTGAGGATGAAACAGGTCAACAAATGGCCTAAATTCGTAAATGTACTATGATGATGATGATACTAATAGATATAAGACCATCTTTTCCGACGACGTACGATATATCTTCTTCCGCTCAGAAAATAATGTAAGATTTCCTTTGGTAATCTACTCTCTTCCATTCTTTCTACAAGTTCTTTCCATTGTTTCTTCTTATTAAATATAATTTCTTTATGGATCTGCAGTTCGTCAGGAATATCATATTTTTTTATCTAGTTCATTCTAGTACACCCTTTTACTCTTCTTAAAAATTTCATTTCGGCTGCTTGGATTTTACTTTCCTGTTTGATAGTGATAATCCAAGATTCGCTCCCACATAAAAAGACAGGGGACTGTCATTGTTTTATAAAATTTAATTTTGTTTGTTTATGGCTTTATTGTGAAATTTTCCATTTGTTGGGCCTCAAATAGCTTGTAACTGTTGAGTTTTATGTTCAATATCTTTATCATATCCATAACTGATATCACATCCTAAATATTTGAAGTGAGATACTTGTTCTCTAATGATTATTTTTGCGTGTGCAGTGTGTTTCTTCCACAAAATGCCATTACTTTTAATAATAATAATAATAATAATAATAATAATAATAATAATAATAATAATACTTTATTTATTCTGGCAGAGTTAAGGCCATAAGACACTCTCTTCCACTCAACCAGCACACAATACAAATAAATATTCGACAAATATAGATATACACTATACTAATTATAAACAGTTTAAAGATACAATAAATGTAGCAATGTAAATGTCATGTACAAACAACATTTTATAGGATAATAACAATAATGATACGATAATAATAATAATAATAATAATAATAATAAATATGATACATTATACGGGAAAACACCAATTAATATATATATATCTTACACTGGATAATAATGAAGTCGAGTTTAGAGCAAATATAAATTTAGATTTCTTTTAAAAGATGCCAATGTCCGGCAGCCCCTTATTTCTTGTGGTAGGGAATTCCAGTTGCGAGAAGTGGAGATGGTATATGACATGGAGTGGTGTGATGTCCTATGTTGCGGTATATTAAGTAAGAGACTATGTTGTGATCTTGTGTTTAAGTTATGGTTTGAGGATAGATACTGGAAACGGGATGATAAATAATTAGGAATCGAGGCATGTAGGATCTTAAATAGAAGATTTAGACAGTGCGATTTTCATCTCTCTTTTACTTTACTTTTGTTTTACTTACTAAAAATTTAAAATTATAATCGTCGCATATTGTATTCGGTTTATGAGCAGCCAATTGTAATAGATCATCATGGTGTAATAAGACTAAATCATCGGCGAAAATTAAGTTGTGTTATCGTTCAATCTAAGGCCTTCGTCTGCTACAATTTTCCATTGTTTCATAATAGCAATAAGTATTATTATGAGTATCATGACTATTTATCTCATAGACCGATAATTTGTCTCTTCCTGTTGATAATATTGACTCTTCCTGTTCGTAATTAGAGATATCTTCGCAAATTAACTACTTTGACAAGGAATCGATTCAACAATGTACGATCGATATGGTACAGTAAGAAAAGCCGCAAGAAAACAACTTCAAAAATTACCAAAAAAAAAGTTACTTCTGTTGCTCTAAAAAAATTATTAAATGTTGTATAATGAATCTGCATTGTTGTTAATAGTTATTTATCATACAATCATCTGTTATTGATTTTCCCCAAGCCCAAAGAGATTTAACCGTAAAGATATGATATTTATAACTAGAAATCGCCCGGAAGTAAGATCGGAATACATAACCTCACATTTTGTAAATACTAAACATTATAATTATTTTTAGCTTCTGGTGTTGTTTTATTCGCTAAAAAGTCATTCCAAATCCAACGCGAGGTTGAGTTTTCATTAGACAAATCACTCGCTACTTTGTCGCTCGTGATTTTTTTCCAGAAAAAATCAACATTTTGTTAGATTACCATTTATAATTGTTATTAATATTTTATTTGCCCTTTTCGAATTTTAAAGGTGTGGTATTTGTTTTTTTCTTCTCCGTCTAGGCGAAGAAATAAACTCTAGAATTTTGCAGTATTTTTTTACGCTTACTTCGACGAACAATATGGGCTGATTTTAATAAACCAGTGAATTGCATGCAGGTGGGATATGGAGTTGAGAAGTAAACTTCACTTGCAGCCACGAGCTGATAGTGCCTGTTTTTTCAACTTGATTACACTTGCTGTAAACTTCCCGTATGCTGAATATTTCACAAGGCAGCTACCCCCCTCTTCAAATAAACTAGATGAGTTGCTCTTCAGAATTAACATATCCGCTTGTTGGGCGAGTTCATTACGCAAGGTTGGTTCCCATAGGCCTCCATCTCACACACCAGGTGTTATTGTTTACAGCACAGGGTCTTCCACAAGTAACTCATCGCTGGAGCTCGTTAAAATAGGCGCTTAATATTTACATATATGGTAAAAAATTAATAGTAATTACAGGTCTTGCGTAAACTGGGATAAATAGAGCTAATGAAATAGTACAGTATTCATTTATTTATCCTGGAGGAGTTAAGGTCATGTGACCTTCTCTTCCATTCAACCAAGATAAGCATGCCTCGTCATCATCGTCATCTCATATTGAACTAGAGATAGATTTATCTCTCCTAAGAAACTATTCAAAGGATATGCATAATATGTTATAAATATGTAGTTAATACAATGCATTGGACAAATAATAAATACAAATTTGGTGAAACTGACAATAATAAAAATAGACCTACTAATGATAATAATGTAAACGATTATTAAAATTAATTATAACAATTTCTTCTTATTCTTCTCCAACGTAGTTTAATCTCTCGACTTATAGATAGATACCCACATTTACATGCCCACACCACCTAAGGCCTTACAGTGGCATGATTTGTTGGGAGAGGGGTTTTCAACTTTAGATCAAACACACAGTCTTTTTTGACCGCACAAGAACATGGAGGGGTTCCTCGAATGAGTGATCAGCTCGAACGAAGGCCTCCTCCGAGACAACACAAACAT
This sequence comes from Diploptera punctata, assembly GCA_030220185.1. Classification (NCBI taxonomy): domain Eukaryota; kingdom Metazoa; phylum Arthropoda; class Insecta; order Blattodea; family Blaberidae; genus Diploptera; species Diploptera punctata. Next base: position 5,703 of record JASPKZ010006792.1, on the reverse strand, counting down.
TTAATACGAAATACACAGTTCACTCATACATTCACAGTAAACATGGCGTTTATTATAATGATGACTACGACAGCCAGATGATGTTCGGGTACCATTTGAGCCGTAATGTTTCCTGGCTTTTCCCTTATAGGTAGGGAAAAACCCCGAAAAAAATAGTCGGAAAACCTCTCCCATCCGGGGATAGAACCCTGGGCCGCTGCTTAAGAGGCAGCAACGCTACCCCGATACCACAGCAGTGGACGATTATAATAACTAATAGTGATCAAATAAAACAATACAATAATGCACAATACTTTTAAAAAATATTTTGAACCACTGCCTCAATGAGGTACTATACAAAAGTTAAAATTATAAAACATTATAGCCCTACTTGAGATCCAATCTCCGCACTCAATAAAGCTTTGTCAAAAAAAAAAACTTCGTTTGAACGCCTTTTGGAACACGTTTCATCTTCAGCTGCTGGTCGAGTATCTCACCAGCAGCTGAATGTGTAATATGTTCTGAAAGGCCTATAATGTCTCCTGCTTCTAATACCATTCCTAGTCCACCTCTTCATCCATTCGCATTTATACTCGCTTCCACTCACTATCTTCCCATCATAACATAACACAAGATCGAGAGTAAAATTAAGTCTAGCTGTAAACATCTATCACTCGCCCTTCCTTGTTTACATAGTTGAGGAGACTGAGATCTCACAATTTTATAATTTTAACTTTTATACAATAAAGAACTTTTGAAAATTCACAAAACTACAGAACACAGAGCATAAAGTAATGACCTATAGTCGCGCAGATTTTGATTACTAGTTCCTTCTCATAAATACATATTTTTTATTCAATGCCACCACGTTGTCGGAATGAAACAATGATTTCATCTTAACCCTTCTATAACTCTACGGAATCATCAATAGAGAGGGGCTGCAACTCTCCACATTTCGACATTCCGATATTCTCTCCCTCTTCTGAGGTTGGGACGCTTGAAAGGCGGACTTACGTTGCCCAATGTTATATGATAGCTGATGATGATGGTAATGATGTGCTAGGAATATGTCAATGATGATAATGATGGCCAGATGATGTTCAGGGTGGCCAGATGATGGGCCTTAAAGATTCCTGACATTTGTCTTACAGGTAAGGAAAAACCCTGAAAAAATCAACACCCTGGAAACTTGTCCCGACCGAGGATCGAACCCGATCCGCTACATGACAAGGCAGTACGCTACCTCGCGAGCCCACCGGTGGACTCCTTCTCATAAATATAATCAAAATACTTATAGAATTTTACTAGCAGAAATATGGTTTCCTCAAAAAAAATTGTAAAAGCGTTTATTCGTGTATTACTTTACAATGATGACAAGTACTAACTGCTTCAATTTCACATAGTAGACTTTTGTTTGTTATTTTCGATAAATGCTCAATACTCCGATGCAGTGTTGTCAATTCTTTTATCACATTTGGTCTCTTTCAATTTAATTTGTGCTAAACTGACCATACGGTGTCTAGAATGATTAGTAACTTAATAACTTTTCCAAGATCATTAATGTTTATATACTAATAAACAATTTATAACTCATAACTTATAAGTAAAGCCATAATTCATAGGGCAGTTGCTCATAACAACATTGCAGAAAGTAGTATTTAAAATAATACAAATTAATAATAATAATAATAATAATAATAATAATAATAATAATAAAAGCAACAATAATAATAATATAATAATAATATAATAATAATAATATATAATAATAATAATAATAATAATATAATATAATAATAATACATAGTAAGAAATCATAATAATCACTGAGGAAATCTGTGTCACCCCAAAAACAGTTGCTTCTTCTTCTTCTTCTTCTAAATTCTTCTATATTATTATTATTATTATTATTATTTTATTATTATATATTATTATTATTATTATTTTATTATTATTTATAAGAATTTACAAGAATTTCAAGAAGGAATAAGGTCCAGAAACAGCACAATGAGGGAAATTATGCAAGTTGAAAAAACACCTTAGGAAAAATAGAAGTAAAACGTTTGAAATGGTATGGACACCTCATAAGAATGGAGGAAGAGAGAATACAAAAAAAAAATCCTTGATTGGAAAGCTAATAGAAGAAGTGGAAGAGACAGGCCTAGAGAGCGATGGATGGATGGAGTGAAGAGAAGTATGGAAGCTAGAGATTTGAGGGAAGAAGATGCTTTAGACCTCTGGCGACAAATCACTTTGGGCTGAAGGAGAAATACTGTATTGTGGAATATTCCTAAAATAGTATTATTATTATTATTATTATTATTATTATTATTATTATTATTATTATTATTACTATTATTATTAACAGGTACTATCGAACCCAGAGAGTCATAACCGTGTGAACATATGCTCTCCACACATCCCTATTCTGAGCTGATGTATTCCAATTATCCCATGTTTAATTCATCTCCCTCAAATCATGGTTTATGTTATTCTCCCACTTTATCTTTGGCCTACTTCTGAGATTTTTTTTTCTGATTTTCCTTTAAGGAATTCCATGCCCCTCTTCCATTCCCCTTTCGTGCCACGTCATGGGCATCGCAATATATGAAACTTAACTGTTTTTAGGCCTATTACATCTAAAGTCCACGTTGCTCACTGTTATGAAGTTTATTTCATTCATCTGCCTATTCGACTGTCTTCGGTCCAAAGTAATAATAATAATAATAATAATAATAATAATAATAATAATAACAACATTGATAATAAAAATAATAATATCCTCAACTCGTGTCCAACTCAGGGTCGGGCCCGAGGGATGAGATGAGATGAAGTCCCTTATATAGAGGTCTGTGAATTACGAAGGTGCCGTCTGACGCACCATCACATGAGCAGATGAACGAAATGGTCGAAATGGATGAGATGAGTATGGAGAAATGGTGGATTGAAATCGTGACAGGCAAAAACGGGAGAAAAACCTGCCCAAGCTCCGTTTCGTCCACTACGAAACCCGCTTTTTTTTTATTTCGCTTATTATTTAGTGAACATACGTATTTAAGTAGTTAATAAGTTAAAAGAGGAGTTTAACGTGGAGTGACTGAGACTCAATCTCGGGACCCCAGCGGTGAGAGGCGAGCATCTAATCGATTATGCAAATAATAATAATAATAATAATAATAATAATAATAATAAATACAGTAACAATAATAATAATAATACCAATAATGCTGTAATAATAATGCAAAGTATGTTTAAACAATGAAGAAATATAATACTATGCAAGTTAATTGATACTAAGATTGAGACAGGTAAATTAAATAATAATTAAAGTATAGCTACTTAAATTAGTACAATAATATAATTACAATTACAATAAATCATATAACAAAAAATAAGAAAAATGTTTTTAAAATATCATATTGTCACCATTGATTTATTTTCCCTAAAAATATTAAACTATTATAGAGTCCTGCTCACTTCATTATTTATCTCGAATCTTAATGGAAATTACATCTCTTAAATAAATTGTATAGACAGTTTTAAATGAATTCACTTTCGACAATATATAACTTCTCTTGGAACAAGCGTTCAAATATTTACTAGTGGGATCTCTGAAGGATGTTTTGTGATCGGATATTAATAAGCAGATATATGCACCATGTGATTAGATCTGATATCTACTTAATGAAGAAAATGTGAATTTTAGAAACTTGAATCCACATATATTAGGATGTGTAGAATTTGTAATATGAGACTAAGAGAACACAAAGTTTGTTTATGCTTTTTGAGCGATCAACGTAAAAATATAATCGACCAATTGAAATACCAGACACAGGCCCTTGCAAACCGTATATCTCCAGTGGAACAAGGTTGTTTCCGTGGTAATAACTTGACAGAATTATTATAGAAACTGTATAATTATAAAACGAAAATCATCTTTCAGCAATAGATTATGAAATACTTTTTTTTTCAAATATCACCAGGTTGTCTTTATGACTTTTCTGGCTTTCTTCCCTAGCAATGGCGGAATTGTAATCCATTTCTTAGGTCAGGGTACCTGGAAGGCGGAGTTACGTTACCCCCGATGATATGATGAGCGATAAATGATAATGAAGCACCAGGAAAGTCCTTAATCTAAACATAATCTAAATTCTAGACTATGTTCAACCACAGGAATGATTCCTTTACGGAAATTAAGAAAATCGAGCCCGGAACCTCATAAATAGCAATCAAAACGCTGATCAGTACCCCATGAGCTGGTCACTTTGAAATAACTACAAATAATTCGATTGAGCTAATTTAGTTACGCTTATTTCCCAAGTAATCGGTGACAATATCTCATAGCATTACAATGATATTGTGAAAAGAAAAACTAATGTCTGAACCAGGAATCGAACCGTGGGACCTCTAGTTATCCAGGACTAGTGTGCAGCCCACTACACCATTCCAGACCTGGGACAACCATTCATTTTTCTTTTCACAATGTCATTATAATATAATCCATTATTGGAACTGCGTTAAAATACAGTATTGGAAAATGTTAAACAATATCTCATAGCATCAAAGAGGACATCTAAATATCTCATCGCGTCAAACAAACTCTAGTGGCCAACTAAGGTATTATTAGGATGTTAAGGCAGATTAAATTTTCATCAAGGCCTCTAAACAAGATTCTTTTATGAGACCCGCGGCTTTTAAGTATCTTCTAGAAGGACTTGTCTTTTGAATTTTCCATCCTAAAAATCATCGATCTTGGCCGGGTTTTGCTCCGAAGCCTTAGGATCAGAGGCAAGGAATTTAAACGCCTAGTAGCTCCCAAGGACGATGCTGAGTATACTCTCAAAGAAAAATAAACCTTTAGCATTACTAGCACTTATGAGAATGCATTTGTAAGTGTCACGTGGGAACATTAATAGCTATTGTCAATTGTGTAGACAAGTATTTGGGGGGGGGGGAAATAATAAGAAAATTGACATACACCCATTTTGTACCTATAGTGCCCGAGATGGAAATTAGACATACTAAGATGAAAGGTTTTCGCCGGTCATGGGCATTGATTGTTCTTTAGTATTGGCTGTAGTCATTCAGCGATTTCGTGTTTCTGCGCATTTCGGTATATGATATCGGTTCGCACTGTCCGCCACACCAATTCACAAATGCACCTCTCACTAGGTTAGTGCTCTTTCTTGATTCTGCCACTTATGGGTGATGTGAAAGCCGTGTATCACCGTATCATGTTACAAACATGCCTTAGATCTTGGTTGGTGTTTCGTACAGGTTCCTGTCCACCCTAAGCTCCTGAGGTATTGGAAATCAGCCACCTATCATTTCTGGTTTTCTCTCCTGTTGTGTTAGAAGTTCTTGGTAAGGGCTAGTAGCATTCTCAGTATAGATCTTCTAGTAGTTGTTTACTTTGTGAGTTAATAGATGGAGTCGTGAAGGGTGCAGTTTTCCCCACTCTCAGTGTTGTTTTTAGGAAGCGGGACTTTCACGTTTTCTGTCTTCCTAAGGTCGATGAGAGTCAGAGATGTAAATATGTAATCGGACATTTAGATATCTCATTGCTTGTCTCGTGATATTCAATGTCCAAAAAATTATTTCGCACTACACAATATGATACAAGGGATGATGTCAGTTATTCGGTGTTTAATTCACTTGAATTAGATAACAAAAAACATTTGTAGAGCTGTCAAATACATAATATGCTCTGTCAATCACTTATTA
>JASPKZ010006790.1:0-12366 GCA_030220185.1 Diploptera punctata | reverse complement strand
ATATTCTATCTCCAGTTTGACCAGAATGTTCAAATTTTTCGAAACCTTCACAAATGCAAAACTACGATCTTTAGACTGGTGTCCTAGATTTGTAATGCAAACAAATCCGGTATAAATCCAGAATTTCAAAATTGAGTTTTTTCTTGGGTTCGCTTAGACATTAAGAAAAAATATTAAAAACTGCATAACTACGTTGTTGTGAAAGTGTAAAGCATTTATGATGCAAAAAATCCAGTATCAGTAGCGGAATTTCGAAATTGTGTTGGAAAATGTTATATTTCTTAGAGTTTGACATGAAAAAAGTCAAATTTTTCAAACTTTAAAAATGCAAAACTACTGTGTCTCGGATTTGTAAAAATGCAAAAAACCGGTGTCAAACTCAAACCAGATAATGAAAATTGGTATTCCGTGGTGTAATCGTCTTACAGGTTAACAATAAGTGTAAAAATTCTCGATTATAACAAACTGCAATAAATACTTTCTTGAGACAGTTTGTAATTCCTTTATGATGCAAAAACTTCAAGTATAAGTATATAACTTCAAAATGTGTTGGAAAATGTTATATTCCTTAAAGTTTGACCAGAAAATGTAAATTTTTCGAAACTTCAAAAAATGTAAAATTACTATCTAGAGACGATTGTCCTGGATTTATAATGCAAAAAATCCGGTATAAATCCAAAATTTCAAAATTGAGTTTTCCGTGGTTATCGTCAACAGATTAACAAAAAAATGTAAAATTCACGATTATTAAGATAGTGCACAACTACTAACTTGAGAAAGTGTAAAGCGTTTATGATGCAAAAAATCCAGTATAAGTACAGAATTTCAAAATTGTGCTGAAAAATGTTACATTCTTACAGTTTGACCAGAAAATGTCAAATGTTTCGAAACTTCAAAAAATGCAAAACTACTCTCTAGAGACTGTGTCCTAGATTTATAATGCAAAAAATCCGGTATAAATCCAGAATTTCAAAATTGAGTTTTCCGTGGTCATCGTCTTACAGATTAACAAAAAAATGTAAAAATTCACGATTATTAAGATAGTGCACAAATACTATCTTGAGAAAATGTAAAGCGTTTATGAGCAAAAAATCCAGTATAAGTACATAACTTCAAAATTGTGTTGAAAAATGTTACATTCTTACAGTTTGACCAGATAATGTCAAATTTTTCGAAACTTCAAAAAATGCAAAACTACTATCTAGAGACGTTGTCCTGGATATATAATGCAAAAAAACCGGTATAAATAGAAAATTTCAAAATTGAGTTTTCAGTGGTTATCGTCTTATAGATGACAAAAAAATGTAAAAAATTACGATTATTAAGATAGTGCACAACTACTATCTCGAGAAACTGTAAAGCGTTTATGATGCAAAAAATCCACTATAAGTACAGAATTTCAAAATTGTGTTGGAAAATGTTAGTTTCTCACAGTTTGACCAGAAATGTCAAATTTTTCGAAACTTCAAAAATGCAAAACTACTATCTAGAGGCTGTGCCCTAGATTTGTAATGCAAAAAATCCGGTATAAATCCAGAATTTCAAAATTGAGTTTTTCGTGGTTATCGTCTTAGACATTAACAAAAATATGTAAAAATTCACGATTATTAAGATACTGCATAACTACTTTGTTGAGAAAGTGTATAGCGTTTATGATGCAAAAAATCCAGTATAAGTACAGAATTTCAAAATTGTGTTGGAAAATGTTATATTCTTACAGTTTGACCTGAAAATGTCAAATTTTTCGAAACTTCAAAAAATGCAAAACTACTATCTACAGACTGTGTCCCGGATTTGTAATGCAAAAAATCCGGTGTCAAACCAGATATTCAAAATTGAGTATTCCGTGGTTATCGTCTTACAGGTTAATAAATAGTGTAAAAATTCTCGATTATTAACAAACTGCATACTACTTTCTTGAGTCCGTGTAAAGCCTTTATGACGCAAAAACTCCAGTATAAGTACATAACTTCAAAATTGTGTTGGAAAATGTTATATTCTTACAGTTTGACCAGAAAATGTCAAATTTTTCGAAACTTCAAAAAATGCAAAACTACTATCTTGAGACTGTGTCTTAGATTTATAATGCAAAAAATCCGGTATAAATCTAGAATTTCAAATTGAGTTTTTCGTGGTGATCATCTTAGACATTAACAAAAATATGTAAAAATTCACGATTATTAAGATACTGCATAACTACTTTGTTGAGAAGGTGTAAAGCGTTTATGATGCAAAAAATCCAGTATAAGTACATAACTTCAAAATTGTGTTGAAAAATGTTACATTCTTACAGTTTGACCAGATAATGTCAAATTTTTCGAAACTTCAAAAAATGCAAAACTACTATCTAGAGACGTTGTCCTGGATTTATAATGCAAAAAAAACCGGTATAAATCGAAAATTTCAAAATTGAGTTTTCCGTGGTTATCGTCTTATAGATTAACAAAAAAATGTAAAATTCACGATTATTAAGATAGTGCACAACTACTATCTTGAGAAAGTGTAAAGCGTTTATGATGCAAAAAATCCAGTATAAGTACATAACTTCAAAATTGTGTTGGAAAATGTTATATTCTCACAGTTTGACCAGAAAATGTCAAATTTTTCGAAACTTCAAAAAATGCAAAACTACTATCTAGAGACTGTGTCCTAGATTTGTAATGCAAAAAATCCGGTATAAATCCAGAATTTCAAAATTGAGTTTTTCGTGGTTTTCGTCTTAGACATTAAGAAAAATATGTAAAAATTCACGATTATTAAGATACTGCATAACTACTTTGTTGAGAAAGTGTAAAGCGTTTATGATGCAAAAAATCCAGTATAAGTACAGAATTTCAAAATTGTGTTGGAAAATGTTATATTCTTACAGTTTGACATGAAAATGTCAAATTTTTCGAAACTTCAAAAAATGCAAAACTACTATCTAGAGACTGTGTCCCGGATTTGTAATGCAAAAAATCCGGTGTCAAACCAGATAATGAAAATTGAGTATTCCGTGGTTATCGTCTTACAGGTTAACAAATAGTGTAAAAATTCTCGATTATTAACAAACTGCATAACTACTTTCTTGAGACAGTGTAAAGCCTTTATGATGCAAAAACTTCAGTATAAGTATATAACTTCAAAATTGTGTTGGAAAATGTTATATTCTTACAGTTTGACCAGAAAATGTAAAATTTTTCGAAACTTCAAAAAATGCAAAACTACTATCTAGAGACGTTGTCCTGGATTTATAATGCAAAAAATCCGGTATAAATCCAAAATTTCAAAATTGAATTTTCCGTGGTTATCGTCAACAGATTAACAAAAAAATGTAAAATTCACGATTATTAAGATAGTGCACAACTACTAACTTGAGAAAGTGTAAAGCGTTTATGATGCAAAAAATCCAGTATAAGTACAGAATTTCAAAATTGTGTTGAAAAATGTTACATTCTTACAGTTTGACCAGATAATGTCAAATTTTTCGAAACTTCAAAAAATGCAAAACTACTATCTAGAGACTTGTCCTGGATATATAATGCAAAAAAACCGGTATAAATCGAAAATTTCAAAATTGAGTTTTCCGTGGTTATCGTCTTATAGATTAACAAAAAAATGTAAAAATTCACGATTATTAAGATAGTGCACAACTATCTTGAGAAAGTGTAAAGCGTTTATGATGCAAAAAATCCAGTATAAGTACAGAATTTCAAAATTGTGTTGGAAAATGTTATATTCTTACAGTTTGACCAGATAATGTCAAATTTTTCGAAACTTCAAAAAATGCAAAACTACTATCTAGAGACGTTGTCCTGGATATATAATGCAAAAAAACCGGTATTAATAGAAAATTTCAAAATTGAGTTTTCCGTGGTTATCGTCTTATAGATTGACAAAAAAATGTAAAAATTTACGATTATTAAGATAGTGCACAACTACTATCTTGAGAAAGTGTAAAGCGTTTATGATGCGAAAAATCCACTATAAGTACAGAATTTCAAAATTGTGTTGGAAAATGTTATATTCTCACAGTTTGACCAGAAAATGTCAAATTTTTCGAAACTTCAAAAAATGCAAAACTACTATCTAGAGACTGTGTCCTAGATTTGTAATGCAAAAAATCCGGTATAAATCCAGAATTTCAAAATTGAGTTTTTCGTGGTTATCGTCTTAGACATTAACAAAAATATGTAAAAATTCACGATTATTAAGATACTGCATAACTACTTTGTTGAGAAAGTGTAAAGCGTTTATGATGCAAAAAATCCAGTATAAGTACAGAATTTCAAAATTGTGTTGGAAAATGTTATATTCTTACAGTTTGACCTGAAAATGTCAAATTTTTCGAAACTTCAAAAAATGCAAAACTACTATCTAGAGACTGTGTCCCGGATTTGTAATGCAAAAAATCCGGTGTCAAACCAGATATTCAAAATTGAGTTTTCCGTGGTTATCGTCTTACAGGTTAACAAAAAGTGTAAAAATTCTCGATTATTAACAAACTGCATAACTATTTTCTTGAGACAGTGTAAAGCCTTTATGATGCAAAAACTCCAGTATAAGTACATAACTTCAAAATTGTGTTGGAAAATGTTATATTCTTACAGTTTGACCAGAAAATGTCAAATTTTTCGAAACTTCAAAAAATGCAAAACTACTATCTTGAGACTGTGTCTTAGATTTATAATGCAAAAAATCCGGTATAAATCTAGAATTTCAAAATTGAGTTTTTCGTGGTGATCATCTTAGACATTAACAAAAATATGTAAAAATTCACGATTATTAAGATACTGCATAACTACTTTGTTGAGAAGGTGTAAAGCGTTTATGATGCAAAAAATCCAGTATAAGTACAAAACTTCAAAATTGTGTGGAAAAATGTTACATTCTTACAGTTTGACCAGATAATGTCAAATTTTTCGAAACTTCAAAAAATGCAAAACTACTATCTAGAGACGTTGTCCTGGATTTATAATGCAAAAAAACCGGTATAAATCGAAAATTTCAAAATTGAGTTTTCCGTGGTTATCGTCTTATAGACTAACAAAAAAATGTAAAAATTCACGATTATTAAGATAGTGCACAACTACTATCTTGAGAAAGTGTAAAGCGTTTATGATGCAAAAAATCCAGTATAAGTACAGAACTTCAAAATTGTGTTGGAAAATGTTATATTCTCACAGTTTGACCAGAAAATGTCAAATTTTTCGAAACTTCAAAAAATGCAAAACTACTATCTAGAGACTGTGTCCTAGATTTGTAATGCAAAAAATCCGGTATAAATCCAGAATTTCAAAATTGAGTTTTTCGTGGTTATCGTCTTAGACAGTTAAGAAAATAATGTAAAAATTTCTCGATTATTAAACTGCATAACTACTTTCTTGAGAAAGTGTAAAGCATTTATGATGCAAAAAATCCAGTATAAGTACGGAATTTCGAAATTGTGTTGGAAACTGTTATATTCTTACAGTTTGACATGAAAATGTCAAATTTTTCGAAACTTTGAAAAATGCAAAACTACTATCTAGAGACTGTGTCCCGGATTTGTAATGCAAAAAATCCGGTGTCAAACCAGATAATGAAAATTGAGTATTCCGTGGTTATCGTCTTACAGGTTAACAAATAAATGTAAAAATTCTCGATTATTAACAAACTGCATAACTACTTTCTTGAGACAGTGTAAAGCCTTTATGATGCAAAAACTTCAGTATAAGTATATAACTTCAAAATTGTGTTGGAAAATGTTATATTCTTACAGTTTGACCAGAAAATGTAAATTTTTCGAAACTTCAAAAAATGCAAATTACTATCTAGAGACGTTTTCCTGGATTTATAATGCAAAAATCCGGTATAAATCAAAATTTAAAATTTGATTTTCCGTGGTTATCGTCTAACAGATTAACAAAAAAAGTGTAAAATTCACGATTATTAAGATAGTGCACAACTATAACTTGAGAAAGTGTAAAGCGTTTATGATGCAAAAAATCCAGTATAAGTACAGAATTTCAAAATTGTGTTGAAAATGTTACATTCTTACAGTTTGACCAGATAATGTCAAATTTTTCGAAACTTCAAAAAATGCAAAACTACTATCTAGAGACGTTGTCCTGGATATATAATGCAAAAAAACCGGTATAAATCGAAAATTACAAAATTGAGTTTTCCGTGGTTATCGTCTTATAGATTAACAAAAAAATGTAAAAATTCACGATTATTAAGATAGTGCACAACTATCTTGAGAAAGTGTAAAGCGTTTATGATGCAAAAAATCCAGTATAAGTACAGAATTTCAAAATTGTGTTGGAAAATGTTATATTCTTACAGTTTGACCTGAAAATGTCAAATTTTTCGAAACTTCAAAAAATGCAAAACTACTATCTACAGACTGTGTCCCGGATTTGTAATGCAAAAAATCCGGTGTCAAACCAGATATTCAAAATTGAGTATTCCGTGGTTATCGTCTTACAGGTTAATAAATAGTGTAAAAATTCTCGATTATTAACAAACTGCATACTACTTTCTTGAGTCCGTGTAAAGCCTTTATGAAGCAAAAACTCCAGTATAAGTACATAACTTCAAAATTGTGTTGGAAAATGTTATATTCTTACAGTTTGACCAGAAAATGTCAAATTTTTCGAAACTTCAAAAAATGCAAAACTACTATCTTGAGACTGTGTCTTAGATTTATAATGCAAAAATCCGGTATAAATCTAGGATTTCAAATTGAGTTTTTCGTGGTGATCATCTTAGACATTAACAAAAATATGTAAAAATTCACGATTATTAAGATACTGCATAACTACTTTGTTGAGAAGGTGTAAAGCGTTTATGATGCAAAAAATCCAGTATAAGTACAAAACTTCAAAATTGTGTTGAAAAATGTTACATTCTTACAGTTTGACCAGATAATGTCAAATTTTTCGAAACTTCAAAAAATGCAAAACTACTATCTAGAGACGTTGTCCTGGATTTATAATGCAAAAAAACCGGTATAAATCGAAAATTTCAAAATTGAGTTTTCCGTGGTTATCGTCTTATAGACTAACAAAAAAATGTAAAAATTCACGATTATTAAGATAGTGCACAACTACTATCTTGAGAAAGTGTAAAGCGTTTATGATGCAAAAAATCCAGTATAAGTACATAACTTCAAAATTGTGTTGGAAAATGTTAGTTTCTCACAGTTTGACCAGAAAATGTCAAATTTTTCGAAACTTCAAAAAATGCAAAACTACTATCTAGAGACTGTGTCCTAGATTTGTAATGCAAAAAATCCGGTATAAATCCAGAATTTCAAAATTGAGTTTTTCGTGGTTATCGTCTTAGACATTAACAAAAATATGTAAAAATTCACGATTATTAAGATACTGCATAACTACTTTGTTGAGAAAGTGTAAAGCGTTTATGATGCAAAAAATCCAGTATAAGTACAGAATTTCAAAATTGTGTTGGAAAATGTTATATTCTTACAGTTTGACCTGAATAGTTGAATGCAGGCTTTCACGGCCGGTAATCATAATGTTGAGTGATTCCGGGTTCTGTGGCCGTGGTCCATAGTTGGTGTTGATACCAGACGTTTCGCCCTCAACTGCGGAGGGCATCTTCAGTGGCGAGTGCTTCTAGGCGTGTTTCCTGGTTGGAAGCTCTACTTAGAGTGAACGCTGCGGGTGTTGTATTGATACTAGTGGTGGGAGCAGGGTGAGCGGGCGTGGCTCTTGCTGATTGGCTAATGGTCGTCTCCTTGTTGTCCCTAGTGTTGATGCATTTATTTTCTAGTGTACGGTACCAGGCCTTAGACAGTTTAATACCTTCCTCTTTTCTGTTAATATTTTCCTTATGCTTGTGTATTTCTATAGCCTCTCGATATAATCTAGGGAAATAATAGGAAGTTGTGGCTAAAACTTGTGTATCATCGAATAGAATCTGGTGTCCATTCATAATGGCATGTTCTGCTACAGCCGATTTATCCATTTCACCTTGTCTGCAGTTTCTTTTGTGTTCTGATAAACGGGTGGCTATACTTCTTTTTGTGGTCCCTATGTATGGTTTACCACACGAACAAGGAAGTCGATATACGCCGCAAGTGGAGAGAGGTGGCCGAGGATCCTTAGCTGAGCGAAGGCAGTCTTCTATTTTTCTTGTAGGTCTGTAAACTGTTTTTATGTTGTATTTTCGTAGGAGTTTTCCGATACGATCTGTGACTCTTTGTACATATGGTAAGTAGGCTATGCTGGTTGAGGGTGTGTTTATCCATTCTGACGTGCTGTCTTCGTGGATGTATGTTGTCTTATTTCCTTGGATGTGTAGCCATTTTTCTGGAAACAATTGAACAGATGGTGTTGTTCTTGTTTTAAGGTGTTGTGGTTGGCATAACTTGAAGATGCCCTCCGCAGTTGAGGGCGAAACGTCTGGTATCAACACCAACTATGGACCACGGCCACAGAACCCGGAATCACTCAACATTATAAGTTTGACCTGAAAATGTCAAATTTTTCGAAACTTCAAAAAATGCAAAACTACTATCTACAGACTGTGTCCCGGATTTGTAATGCAAAAAATCCGGTGTCAAACCAGATATTCAAAATTGAGTATTCCGTGGTTATCGTCTTACAGGTTAATAAATAGTGTAAAAATTCTCGATTATTTAACAAACTGCATACTACTTTCTTGAGTCCGTGTAAAGCCTTTATGACGCAAAAACTCCAGTATAAGTACATAACTTCAAATTGTGTTGGAAATGTTATATTCTTACAGTTTGACCAGAAAATGTCAAATTTTTCGAAACTTCAAAAAATGCAAAACTACTATCTTGAGACTGTGTCTTAGATTTATAATGCAAAAAATCCGGTATAAATCTAGAATTTCAAAATTGAGTTTTTCGTGGTTATCATCTTAGACATTAAGAAAAATATGTAAAAACTGCATAACTACTTTGTTGGGAAAGTGTAAAGCATTTATGATGCAAAAAATCCAGTATAAGTACGGAATTTCGAAATTGTGTTGGAAAATGTTATATTCTTACAGTTTGACATGAAAATGTCAAATTTTTCGAAACTTCAAAAAATGCAAAACTACTATCTAGAGACTGTGTCCCGGATTTGTAATGCAAAAAATCCGGTGTCAAACCAGATAATGAAAATTGAGTATTCCGTGGTTATCGTCTTACAGGTTAACAAATAGTGTAAAAATTCTCGATTATTAACAAACTGCATAACTACTTTCTTGAGACAGTGTAAAGCCTTTATGATGCAAAAACTTCAGTATAAGTATATAACTTCAAAATTGTGTTGGAAAATGTTATATTCTTACAGTTTGACCAGAAAATGTAAAATTTTTCGAAACTTCAAAAAATGCAAAATTACTATCTAGAGACGTTGTCCTGGATTTATAATGCAAAAAATCCGGTATAAATTCAAAATTTAAAAATTGATTTTCCGTGGTTATCGTCAACAGATTAACAAAAAAATGTAAAATTCACGATTATTAAGATAGTGCACAACTATTAACTTGAGAAAGTGTAAAGCGTTTATGATGCAAAAAATCCAGTATAAGTACAGAATTTCAAAATTGTGATGAAAAATGTTACATTCTTACAGTTTGACCAGATAATGTCAAATTTTTCGAAACTTCAAAAAATGCAAAACTACTATCTAGAGACGTTGTCCTGGATATATAATGCAAAAAAACCGGTATAAATCGAAAATTACTAAATTGAGTTTTCCGTGGTTATCGTCTTATAGATTAACAAAAAAATGTAAAAATTCACGATTATTAAGATAGTGCACAACTATCTTGAGAAAGTGTAAAGCGTTTATGATGCAAAAAATCCAGTATAAGTACAGAATTTCAAAATTGTGTTGGAAAATGTTAGTTTCTCACAGTTTGACCAGAAAATGTCAAATTTTTCGAAACTTCAAAAAATGCAAAACTACTATCTAGAGACTGTGTCCTAGATTTGTAATGCAAAAAATCCGGTATAAATCCAGAATTTCAAAATTGAGTTTTTCGTGGTGATCGTCTTAGACATTAACAAAAATATGTAAAAATTCACGATTATTAAGATTCTGCATAACTACTTTGTTGAGAAAGTGTATAGCGTTTATGATGCAAAAAATCCAGTATAAGTACAGAATTTCAAAATTGTGTTGGAAAATGTTATATTCTTACAGTTTGACCTGAAAATGTCAAATTTTTCGAAACTTCAAAAAATGCAAAACTACTATCTACAGACTGTGTCCCGGATTTGTAATGCAAAAAATCCGGTGTCAAACCAGATATTCAAAATTGAGTATTCCGTGGTTATCGTCTTACAGGTTAATAAATAGTGTAAAAATTCTCGATTATTAACAAACTGCATACTACTTTCTTGAGTCCGTGTAAAGCCTTTATGACGCAAAAACTCCAGTATAAGTACATAACTTCAAAATTGTGTTGGAAAATGTTATATTCTTACAGTTTGACCAGAAAATGTCAAATTTTTCGAAACTTCAAAAAATGCAAAACTACTATCTTGAGACTGTGTCTTAGATTTATAATGCAAAAAATCCGGTATAAATCTAGAATTTCAAATTGAGTTTTTCGTGGTGATCATCTTAGACATTAACAAAAATATGTAAAAATTCACGATTATTAAGATACTGCATAACTACTTTGTTGAGAAGGTGTAAAGCGTTTATGATGCAAAAAATCCAGTATAAGTACAAAACTTCAAAATTGTGTGGAAAAATGTTACATTCTTACAGTTTGACCAGATAATGTCAAATTTTTCGAAACTTCAAAAAATGCAAAACTACTATCTAGAGACGTTGTCCTGGATTTATAATGCAAAAAAACCGGTATAAATCGAAAATTTCAAAATTGAGTTTTCCGTGGTTATCGTCTTATAGACTAACAAAAAAATGTAAAAATTCACGATTATTAAGATAGTGCACAACTACTATCTTGAGAAAGTGTAAAGCGTTTATGATGCAAAAAATCCAGTATAAGTACATAACTTCAAAATTGTGTTGGAAAATGTTATATTCTCACAGTTTGACCAGAAAATGTCAAATTTTTCGAAACTTCAAAAAATGCAAAACTACTATCTAGAGACTGTGTCCTAGATTTGTAATGCAAAAAATCCGGTATAAATCCAGAATTTCAAAATTGAGTTTTTCGTGGTTTTCGTCTTAGACATTAAGAAAAATATGTAAAAACTGCATAACTACTTTGTTGGGAAAGTGTAAAGCATTTATGATGCAAAAAATCCAGTATAAGTACGGAATTTCGAAATTGTGTTGGAAAATGTTATATTCTTACAGTTTGACATGAAAATGTCAAATTTTTCGAAACTTCGAAAAATGCAAAACTACTATCTAGAGACTGTGTCCCGGATTTGTAATGCAAAAAATCCGGTGTCAAACCAGATATTCAAAATTGAGTATTCCGTGGTTATCGTCTTACAGGTTAATAAATAGTGTAAAAATTCTCGATTATTAACAAACTGCATACTACTTTCTTGAGTCCGTGTAAAGCCTTTATGACGAACAAAAACATCCAGTATAAGTACATAACTTCAAAATTGTGTTGGAAAATGTTATATTCTTACAGTTTGACCAGAAAATGTCAAATTTTTCGAAACTTCAAAAAATGCAAAACTACTATCTTGAGACTGTGTCTTAGATTTATAATGCAAAAAATCCGGTATAAATCTAGAATTTCAAATTGAGTTTTTCGTGGTGATCATCTTAGACATTAACAAAAATATGTAAAAATTCACGATTATTAAGATACTGCATAACTACTTTGTTGAGAAGGTGTAAAGCGTTTATGATGCAAAACAATCCAGTATAAGTACAAACTTCAAAATTGTGTGGAAAAATGTTACATTCTTACAGTTTGACCAGATAATGTCAAATTTTTCGAAACTTCAAAAAATGCTGCCAAAACTAATATATCTAGAGACGTTGGCCTGGATATATAATGCAAAAAAACCGGTATTAATAGAAAATTTCAAAATTGCGTTTTCCCGTGGTTATCGTCTTATAGATTGACAAAAAAATGTAAAAATTTACGATTATTAAGATAGTGCACAACTACTATCTTGAGAAAGTGTAAAGCGTTTATGATGCAAAAAATCCACTATAAGTATAGAATTTCAAAATTGTGTTGGAAAATGTTATATTCTTACAGTTTGACATGAAAAAGTCAAATTTTTCGAAACTTCAAAAAATGCAAAACTACTATCTAGAGACTGTGTCCCGTATTTGTAATGCAAAAAATCCGATGTCAAACAAGATATTCAAAATTGAGTTTTCTGTGGTTACCGTCTTACAGGTTAACAGAAAGTGTAAAAATACTCGATTATTAAGAAACTGATCATAACTATTTTTCTTGAGACAGTTT
>JASPKZ010006788.1:0-20082 GCA_030220185.1 Diploptera punctata | reverse complement strand
ATGTAGTCCTCGCGATTCGCCTCTTGGACATTGGCGTCTGCTTTACAACATTAGGAAGAGAAAAAAATTACCCATCATCTCTGCCAGTTTGAACAATTTTAGAATCGGTGGACATGGAATCTACTGGTCTCTCGTTCCATCCCGTTTAATCATAATCGAATGGGCGTCATGCGAGAGAAATAAAGTGTTAATAGTTTACAGGGGTGGCCCAAAAGCTATATCGTCTCGTTAATAAAAGTCGTAATTATAAAAATAATCGTTAATTAAAATGATCACAGAATTCAGCGGTGTCAGCCATCCCCCCTCACACACACACATGGTAATTTTCGGGTATATGACCTCTTCCGAGCTAAGTTCAAGTTTAATGTAAGTAAACAGATGTAGACGCATCTTATAATAAAAGTTTTACCCTAAGTTAACAAAAGTAGTTCGCCCTAACCTCGAAAGAAAGGAAAGACAAATAGATATTATTTAAATATGTCTACATACACAAAGGAGATCTTATACTCTGTGTACGTGTGTTTGGTCGCTCTACTAAACACTGGAACGAGTTTGATGAAATGTTTAATTCTACAGAACAAAAATTTAAAGTCGGTATTACTACTAAAATGTGAGAAACAGTCCGCGAACTCATGTAGACATCGTATTCGGCATATTGCTATTCGCCTTATATAAAGTTTAGGATTAAGGACCTCCTGGCGCACATCATGACCATCACATCATCGAAACAGCCCTAACCCCCGCCTTCTGGGCGCCCCAATCTCAGAAGTTGTGTTACAATTACGCCAGTGCTTGGAGAGAAAGTCAGAAATGTCAAAATGACAACCTGGGGCATTGAAATAAAAAAATGCATCAGAGTACAAGATAATTTGGTGTGGCCATGTATGAACAATGTGTCATGAAAGACTTATTGTTAAAAATCATTCCAGTGAACAACAACTACACTCCAAGACAGACACACAATTAGATGGAGATAACGATGTGTCGCAAGACTGAAATATTCTTTATATTTATATATAATTCTTTCTGTACGTGTGTTTGTCACTGAACTCCTTGTATACGACGGAACAGATTTTGATTACATTTTTTTGTGAGTGTTTTGAGTCGGTACCTGAATGGTTAGATTCACAATTAGACCCTCTAGAACCAGTAGGTGAGGATTTCACCTCAAATTCTTAAAGTTAAAGAATCGTTGTAGGGGTGACATTTCGCGATTTTTCAAACGAAAACTCGCATATCTTATTGAAATAAACCGAAGAAAAGTATGATCCAAATATGAGCGAAATCCGACAATTAGAAGTGGGGGTTTACTTGAGACACGAAATTAAAACTAGCCTAAACGTTTTGGACCGATTTCGATTAAAATTTTATGTGTCTGAGTGGGTCACTGGATGATTTAGATTCATAATTGGACTCGGTAGGTGGCGCTACGATCGAATATAGGTTTTTTGTGTCAGATGTGTACTCATCTGCATTAACGACATATGACGTACGACAAAAATGTGTAGTCATGATGCACGGTTTAATAGATGGCAGTGAGGAGTTTTCTTGCGAACTTATTTTAATACGTCTTAATTAGTGAATTTTATGGTGAAAACGTAAAACTATATATTTATCGTCCAGCCACGACACGAGAATTGAACGTTCGCGCAGGACAACGTGTGCCGGATTCGATAGTTAAAATATAAATATAATTACAATTTCATAGATGAAATAAACATTGTTTCAATCTTATGCAATCGCAATGCACAAATATGTTGGAATTTGAGTTGTTTCAAAATGGCAAATTTCTGTAGAATTTCTTAAAAACTTGGAAATGGAATATATTTAAATAAGGAGAGAACATAAATAATTTTCAATGTTTCCAAACAATGTAATGAAAAATATCCTACATTAGCGATAGATGATGTGGTGAAAATAACAGCAGAATTTAACAGGGGAGTCAGCATGGAGCATTACATTCTACTCGTAATGAAATTGTAAATAAAGGATATCTATCGACAGCATGGAAAAAGCAAATAAAACGTCTGATTCGGTTAGAGAACTATATAATGTTTTGTCATAAATAATAAGAAATGGAGGAAAAATCCTAATTGTTGGCACCATCTTCACCTTGCATCTGTAATTATTTAAAAAATGTTTACATCAGAACAGCCTAAGTAGATTAAATCACTCCGGATAGAGATGTAGGAGAGCGTGTACTATACTTAATGCTAGGGAGTTAGTTAATATATCTGATGTCTAACAACTGGAATTAAGGGAAACAAAACGAAATTTCTCACACATTTTTCATTACCATAGCAACCACACAATTAGGAGTGGGGGCACACCTGGACAGTGAACGCAAAAATCGCTCTGTCGATCCTAATTTTCTGTTTTCCTCAACGAAACTCGGTACTTGGTATTTAATAAAAAGAGGAAGTTATTTCCGATTATCAACAAAATCCGACCATTAGAAGTGAATGTTATCTGAAATCGATTATTTTAAAAAGTGCGTAAGCGGCGCCATGATTTTTTTATTATTTCGCTTAGTTTGCACATTTCTGTGGCGACGGATTTTCTTCTTTTCATTAGATTAATGTACCATGAAAACAAATATGTATATATTTTTTACTTTCAGTTACCTTATAAACTTTATAAACTAACTAGTAACTCACTGGCTCTATCCAATAGGTTCATGGTCGCGCGAACATAAAGCTCTCCATACATTCCTATCCTGAGCTAATGTTTCGAATCATCCCTTGTATAATCTATTTCCTCAAATCATAGTTAATGTTATTCTCCCACGTCATTCTTGGTCTATCAACTGGGCGTTTCCCACAAGAACTTTCCATGCACCTCTTTCATTCTCCATTCGTGGCACATCGCAGTCTACCAGACTTACCTGTTTATTATATCTGGTTTCCTATAAAGACCATGTATTACATAATTTTCATTTTCTCCATTCACCTGTCTGTTCGCCTCTCTTTTACTACACCTACAGACGTAAAAATTTATTATTACTGATAGGCCTAATATAGCGTCTCTATAACGTGTGTTGGTCCTCCTAACGACTGAGACGATTTGATGACGTTTGGTGTGTTTTGATGTTGGTTGTAAGTTGGCTGATACAGACCTCAACTGAATCTCTAAATCTATTAGGCGTAGGAGTTCACCTGAATCGAAAATTTAAAAATCACTCTAGCGGTCACAATTTTGATGTTTCACAACGAAACTCGGTATAACCTATTAAATAAACCGAGGTAGGTATTATCAGAAAATTAGCGAAATCTGACAATTAGAAGTGGAGGTTAAAATTAAATAAAATTAAACACTGACTAGCAACCGCCATGTTTGTTTACTCTCAGTGTGTACCGTACAATTTAATTAACGTTTATATTTAATTTATTTAGGCATAGCAACGCACGCCGGGTTATTAGGTAGTGATAATGTAAACCGCAATAACTTATGACAAATTTAAAAGAAGAAACAAAACGTTAATTAGAGCGATTCAACTTCTTTATGTTAATTCCAGCAACTAAATCTCACCTTGTACGGAGGGTTGTTTCTGATCTCTGATAACAGATGACTTTTAAGTTTAACTTAAGAAAAGCCATGTCTCCACCATCGAGCATGCTCTCCTGTTGATGGCCCTTGACGGCGAGCTATGGCTCGGCGTCGGAGAGTTCCCACTGCAGAAGACTCTTATGCAGCACAGCCATGTCTAGAATTCCCACTCCTCTTTACACGCTTTCCAGAGACCGTCTATTGTTTGAGGACGCTTGTTTCCCAGTGCCCTTTTGAGAGAGTCCAAAGGCACAAAGTCCATCGATGATGCATCAGGAGACTTTCACTGGGATGTTTGCTGAATGGAATAGCATTTTCCTTTTCCCCCAGGAACGCCAGGCGTTGAACCCGAAGTGTGACTAGAGGCCTTGTCTTGGTGCACCCAGACTTGGTTTTTTCTGTACCATAGAGCCCTTGGGATATCGATCCGGTAAATTAAGGCGACAACTTCTTCCTCGTAGTACTGGGGGTTGATTTTGGCCTTTTTATTTACTCTTTACGAATAGATGTCAGTTTTCCATTTGTAGCAACATCCCGCGATGACCATAAATCCCTTGGATAATCTTTCTCTACATTCGGCATACACTTTTGAATTTTTTTCACCCCTTCCTCTGTAGTAAATTGCCCGGGGTTGGTTGCTGTCTCCTAGATAAACATATGCTTCATCAAGTATGACCCAAAAACTTTCCATTTTTCTCCTGTCAGGTGCTTTTCATAGAGTTTCCTGTTGTTGGTGCGGCGTTCGGCAATGGTGGGACGTGGCAACAATTTATTTGAACCCTGCTTTTGAGGCGCTTCTCCATGTTTAAATCTTTGTTTATTATGGTGTTTACAGTTTTTAAGGGATATTCCCAATCTGTTCGCAATCACCCTTTGTGTGGCAGGGTTACCATCAGTAGATAAGGGGCCTTGACCATTCTGATTACATCTGGGGTTTGCGGGTTAGTAGCAGGTAGTGGATTTGCTGTTTTTTCCCCCCTTTTGGAATTAATCCCAAGCGATCCTTTCCCTTTTATTAAGCACTGAGCTAATTCCACCACTTTGACACCACAAAAGTACGTTTTTGCAAGCCTCAATAATCGCGGAATAACTATAATTAGTCGTCGTAAAGGGCAGTTAATTATTACCCTTCCCAAAACGGGTCTATCTGCTTAGTCATTATGAGAGTAACACGCATGCGAGTGTAATAGAAGCAGCACACTGACTGGTTTGATCATCTCGCACGCTCCAGTATCCTGATAATTCACACTTCAATGTCACAATCTACTTGGCAAATCGTTTCTCAGAGATTGGAAACAACCCTCCGTATTTTGTACACATCCCCGTTTAAAGCTTTCACTTATCCATATTACGTTGTAAAACAAAACTATTTTGTTTATTGTAATTCCGATTTTCCTGAAATAAAAGATCGCGAAATTGTAAGTTATTTTTATAGCAAAACAAATTTTGAAATATTATTCATACCGTAACCACGTAACTGTGATGCTGTTGTTGAATCCCGACGTCATAGCTTATTTTATTGAGTCATCTTTCGCATTATTAATTTTTTTAAAGTAATGAAGAGTTCTATATGTAGTGCAACAGGTCTACAGTAATGTTGGTAGCAAGATAAGTATTTATTTATTTAAGAATTTTACGGTTTATTTACGTAATAAGACAAAATATTTTAGTCATTTTTGCCAGTTCATATCGAAGGAATCTTAGGCGAATAAACAAACTGTTATGGAGGAGGTATATAATATAACCTGCTTGGAGATCAGCGCCCCCTAGCGTTAAACAAACTCATGTGAGTATATTATCTTTATGATTTGCTGGATTAGCTTTTTTTTTCATCTGTTGAGCCAATCAATTTAAGGAAGCGATACCCAGGGTCTCGGACGAAAAAATATATCATTATCAGTTGTTAAGTTTCTTTCGATTTAATTAATTTACACTTTTTCCATTTGAAAGTGAAACTATTTTTGCTTATATATCCGACATTTTGTACGGTGCATATTTTTAAAATTGATTAGTTTCGTGTTTTGAAGACCACATGTCCTGTTTAACAAACACCACAAACATAAAAAATGACTGATGTGTTTGTAAAACGATAGACATGGAAATCATTTAGTTTATCTATTCAGCGAACAAAATTGTTCAAAATAACCTGTCTGTGCAAATAATTACCACATTTATTATTTTATGTATTTTCCTTAATTTGGCGCTGGCATCCTATAAGATACAGTGGTTTGATTTATTTTAATACATAGTGGAAAAATGAATCCGTAGAAATTATTTCAATTTATACGAATTATACAACGATATATACAAAATATATAGGTATGCACGATTTGTTTTCACTCCAGTCCCATGCTTTAAGTCAGCTAGCTTGTGGATTTTAATTTCCCCTTTTTGGGTCACTAATTTTAGGTCTGCTGTGTCACCCGAACACAACCCTCTCCGTACTTTGGGAATATACACATACTTAACAAGGACACGGAGGGCTTCGCCAAATGAGGGATGAGCTCAGTCCGGGGCCACCTTCGAGACAGCATGGACAAGACACATCTTTCAATCACCATTTATTCTGAACAAGGGCGAATATGAGAATGAATTAAGATGGCCAGATAAGTGTTTTAGTACTATTTGGGCGTTAAAGTTTACCGACATTTGTCTCACATATGAAGAAATATCTCCCTATCATTAGTCGATCCCGGGCGAATTCCACATTAAAATTTGACATAACACAAACCAAATTAATGTTTCTTCCTGACAGAGGATATAAAACATTCTGTGTGTCTTTTAGTTATCTTGGTTCATATTTGAGTTTTATGTTATTTGCCTCTTTCCCAAGGGTCGCGAGATCAAACCCGCCGAGGTCGGTAGATTTTTTGGATGGAAGAATCCAAGGGACCAGTTCTCCGAGAGAGACTTTAAGCCATGAGTTCCGTAAAAGAAACCTTCAGGCTCTAAACTAGTGCCTCTGAGCAAAATATTAATCTGCCTTCCTCCATTCAAAGTAATACCTTAATTTCCTACTAAATGTCTCTTTGAGGTCAGGTGCTGACCACTGACTGACATATGTAGGGAAATGAGCGTAAGTAAATTATATTGGTCGCACTCGGGAGTTAAAACTACTAGTGCTATGTTTACATGGAAGTAAGTCAATGGAAAGTGGTGCACACTAGGCAACCTGCACTTCTCGGATCCAGTAATACCAAAGTCAGGGAATACACCGGATGACCCGTGTTGGCTTAAGCCTGCGAAACCTGACCTTGAAAAGGCGAGAAATACAACAAGTATTATTTTTCGAAAGGAAAATATTTGGAAATTAGAAAAAATGATTAACCAAAATAAATAAATCATATTAATTTCATAAGAGTGCAAATGTTATTTTGGTTTCGTCATGTATGCAGAATGTGCGATTGCAACCTTTAATAACTGGACTCCAAGTCAGATGTTGATAACGGTGTGTTACAAGACTGAATTATCTTTAAACCCAGCCTGCATATGTTTGTGACTTCTAAACCCCTCTTAACCGACCTTCACGAAAATTTGTACACATGTTTTCAAGTCTTCAGCCGCTATATATTGTGCTCTAAAAATTTGGTGTAGAAGTTTACCTGAAAACGAAAATTTAAAATCATATTTCATTTACTTTGGGCGTAGCAGCGGATCTCCGGCCATTAGCAAGTTGAATATATAAAAAAATTGTCAGTGACAGGAAGCGTTGTGAAACAAATCTTTAATCACTCAACTAAATGAAGGCTTCAGTGTCTAATAATAAGTGTATTTATTATCTAATGTGAATTATTTGTATATTGAATGTATTCAAACTTACCTAACTTCCATATCCCCAAAACCTGAGGTAATATTTCCAATCGCTCACGGCACTACACAAACAGAAAGTGAAATTTTAAACCGTCCAAATCGTTTGACTACGTTTACAATGCAACACTACTCCAATGCTACATCGATCAAAACCCCATTCAAGCGTAACATTTATTTTTGCATTATTGGACAACCAAAGGCATCGTGAGGACATGTCCTGGCTCATCGCAGTCTACGAGGACTTAATGTTTCTTATTATCTCTGGGTTTCCCATGTAGCTGACTGTTATGTAGTCTTCGCCGTTCCCCTGTTTAACACACTGGCGTCTGCTTTGGAAAATTTCAAACAAAATAAATTATAATATATATTATTATTTTTTAGCCCATATTTTTCTCAAGTTTGAAACGCAATCTTACAATCCAGTGGGCATGGAATCTACTAGCCTCTGTTTTCATCCCAATTTATAACTTAATCCTGAGTGTGGCTCTCCTTCGGGAGAGAAGTAAGAAGTCGTGTCATAGATTTTACAGGGGTTAGCCACAAAGTATTTCGTCATATAATTAAAATTCGTCACAGAAAATAATTAGTTAAATTGAAATTAGTTACATAAGGCTTAGGATTTGTTAATATATTTACCTAATTCCTTGTATTGAAAAGCATAGATTAATTCATTGTAGTTTATTACTTTATTTGTATTTTTTCTTTTATTTTTATGTATAGTAGATTCGAGCTGTTATTCCTTTTTTATTCATTGTATCATTATTAATTTATTTTAATTGTATTTTGTTTCATTGTTTTATTAGGACATTATTCAATATGACTGATAATTAATTGTTCAATATGACTACTATTGTATTTTTTTTTGTATTCATATGTAACATATGTTTGTCCTGTTCAATATGACTTATTGTAATTTTTTTTGTATTCATATGTAACATATGTTTGTCCTGTTTAATATGACTATTATTGTAATTTTTTTGTATTCATATGTAACATATGTTTGTCCTGTTTAATATGACTTATTGTATTTTTTTGTATTTCATATGTAACATATGTTTGTTCTGGTGAGTGGAAGAGAAGGCCACATGGCCTTAACTCCACCAGGCTAAATAAATCTATTCTAAATTCTAAATATATCAGTCGGGTTGTCAGCCCTGTATGGACGGTCGCCTTTTACTCCAAGATCATAGTCTGGTACTCATTTCAATTTGAGGCTGTGTCGACTCCATTATTCTGCCAGCTTACAAATTCTGACGCCATCAGGACTCAAACCGTCGGCTTTGCAGCTTTTAGCATTTGCCTTAACCGACTGCAGTACTTTTAGGAAATATATTTTTTAGCACCGTTGTTAAATATTTAAAACAATAAGGTTGTAACTTTTGATGGCAGTCGTCCTCAACAAATTAAATAGGCGTCTGAAAAATGGAACCAGTTCCGAAATGCCGAGCTGAATTGCCATCAAATGTACGACTTTTATTGTTTTAAATATTCCACTACAGCACGGGATTCCCCTATATATTTGTATTGTTTCATTCATAAACAGGAATAAATAAACGACGGTTTGCAGTATGGAATTTATGCGTGTCTTTCTCTATATTTATCGCGTCCAGTGAATGCAATTTTTGTTGGCAGCTTTTGTATAGCTTGGGAAAATCTGTTTCACTGTACAATTGGTTTCGTAATTTTTTTCTCATAATTCACAATTGTACAAATATTTTCGTGCTGATGTTTTCTATTATATTCTACTTATGGATGTTATTATATTTTAATTAAGAGAAGAAAATATGCAGTTTTACATAAAAGGTATAAAAATGTACCACAATTGATATACCGATATTTAATAAGTGATTATGATCAAATATGTAAAAATACATAAAGATAAATTTTCATGTTACCGGTATGGTAAGTTTTTCTAATTTTGTGGATTATTTATCTACGTGTGAGCAAAGGGAAAGAACACAAATCCTAACCTTAATGCCGTTTTTACAAATATTTATGCCAGAATGTTTTTAAACAGCTTAGGAAATATGATTTTCTTCATTACTACCGTTTTCGTGACTTTCTGTGTAGATACGACTGTTTAGCATTAAGTCTCGTAGACTCCCCACCTAGGGAGTGCAAGACCTTATAGTTGGTGGTGGGGTTTGAGTACCCTCAATGACCCTGAGAGCTATGCCGGCGATAGCGTAGCTACTGATAGGGTTTCCCATACCGGGACAGGTCAAAGGAGAGAGGTCAGACGAAGAGAAGCATTCAAGAAGAGAATATCCAATGGCGGGAATGAAGAGTTTGGAATCTGAACGGCGAAGAAGGCAGAAGAGAATTACCTCAAGATAGGGAGTTGCTGCCTTGCAGGCATGGTGAGATTTGTCCTCCAAAGGCTAGGGCAAGACATCCTCGATTACAAATTACCTGGTCCTCCAG
Organism: Diploptera punctata; assembly: GCA_030220185.1. Lineage (NCBI taxonomy): Eukaryota > Metazoa > Arthropoda > Insecta > Blattodea > Blaberidae > Diploptera > Diploptera punctata. The sequence continues at coordinate 10,302 of JASPKZ010006788.1, read as the reverse complement.
GTTGGGGGGTTGGGCAGAGGGCTAGCACCCCGATCCTATAAAACAAAGCTTGCTACGTAAACGGACTTTGGTATGCGGGGAATTTGGAATATTACAAGGAATAAGTGTGGAAAACTAGTAGAAATAGTTAAAGAACTAGATACTCTGGATATGGATTTATAGTAGTTTTAAATGAGACAAAAAAGAAAGGACAAGGACAAAGAAGTGTGTTGGGGATTATATACATTTCTGGAGTGGAGTGCCAAAATCAGAGAGAGCAAAGTCAGGAGTGGGCTATCCTCATAAAGAAGAAATGGAAATCTGGAATAGTTAATTGGAAAGAAATAAGTGACAGGGATAATTAAGATAACTATACGTATTCATGAAACTACCTGTGGAAGTAGTAATAGGAGTATATGCCCCCAACAATGATGCTTCAGGATGATGAGAAAAGGTTTTTTTATGAAGATTTGAGAGAAGTAATTGATGATTGTGTGAATGGACATGAGCTCCTGCTAATGGGAGATATTAATGGACGTGTCGGTAGAAAAATTAATAGTAACATTGTTGGAGCCTGGGGAGAGAGAAGTACAGAAAATGATAATGGCAGGAGGTTGATTGAATGTTTGTAAGCGAGCAGGAATGTGTTGTATCATGAATATAAAGTTTAAACACAAAGGATATACATAAATATACCTGGGTAAACCACTCCAGGAAGTTTGAAGTCTATTATAGACTACGTAATAGTAAGACAGCAACGATTGATTGAAGTACAAGATGTTAGAGTACGGAGGAAGATAGAATGTGGATCGGATTTCATCATATTGTTGTATCAAAAATTGCGTTCCCAATGAAAACTAAATTAAAAACAACTAAAACTCAGAAAAATAAAGAAATGGCTATTATAGATGACCCTAGATATTTGGTGCATCTATTACAGGAAGATAGTGTACGCTATCTATATCAGGAAAGGCTGAACAATAGACTGAAAGTAGTAGAGGAGGATTTGAATGCTGAATGCCTGTATGATTTTTTCAAACATTGTGTTAATGATGGAGTAACTGAGGAAGTGTTGGAAAGGGAGAGGAAAAGTGGAGGAAGGACAGAATGGATGACTATGGAAGCACTGGAAATTATTAATGAAAAAAGAAATTGTACTATAAGTGGTTGAGCTCTAAGAGTGAAGAAGACCTACAGAAGTGGTCGAGAATGCAAGAGAAAGGTAAAGAAGGTTATAATAAAATGTAAAGAAGAATCATGGGAAAAAGTATGTGCTGAAATCGATCATTCATTAGGATACAGAAGATCTGCAGAGGCATGGAGAGTTATAAGGAGGATGAGGGCAGTAATAATCCATCACCAACCTTAAATCTTGTGAATATAGAACATTGGGAGAAGCACTTTAAAAATCTGCTTGTTGAGAAAAGGAAGGGACAAAAATGTGAAAATTTGGAGTATATGGACAATATATCTTCACGTATGGAACCTATTTTAGAGGAAGAAATAGATCAGGCACTGAAAAAAGCAAAGAATGGTAAAGCCAGTGGACCCGGTGGAATAATGACAGAATTATGGGAATATGGCCCCCCTTTATTAAAAAGACTTATATGTAAAATGTTTAATCAGATTTTGGAGGGTGATGAAATACCAAAGGATTGGTGTATGCCATATATAACATTTATTCATAAAAAGGTAAATTCGTAAAGACCCTGGAAATTACAGAGGAATCAGTGTGATGTCATCCATGAGTAGAATTTTTAGCAGTATCATTACAAACAGACTTGAACACACTATCGAAGGAAGAATGTTGGAAGACCAAGCAGAATTTACCAGAGGGAATCATGATTGAATCACATTTTTAGTCTGAGACAGATAACAGAAAAATCACATGCTAAGGGCCAGGAAATTCATTTGATATTTGTTGATTTAGAAAAGGCCTATGACTCAGTGCCAATCAACCAACTTGGGATGCAATGGTTGATGTTGGTATCGATTTACCAACGATTTCACTTGTCCGACGGTTGTACCAGCAGTGTCAGGCTTCGGTTAAAGTGGGTAAGATGATATCCTCTCCATTCAGAACTACTAAAGGCCTGCGACAGGGCTGTAGTATGTCCCCTACTCTGTTCAAAATATACATCCAGCATATATTGGAGCAGTGGAATCGATATTGTGGAGCAATGGGAGTACCAGTCCAAGGTGGCACAATACATTCCTTATTATTTGCAGACGATCAAGTGTTGATAGCTCAGAGTCGTGAGGATGTGAAATACATGATGAGAAAACTTCTAAATTCTTTTGAAATAGGAGGATTAAGAGTAAACATGGAAAAAACTGAATATCTTGTAGTAGGAGGAAGTGGACGAGATATATCCCTATCCCAAGGAATTATTAGAGCTGTTAAAAAAATTTAAATATTTGGGATCACTTATTGATGAATCAGGGAGTTGTAAAGCTGAAGTAGATAGCAGGTTAGTACAAGCACGTGGAGTAGGACCACGTCAAACCACACGAAGGAGAGGATTTTGAAATCTGTTGTGGAAAGCATAATGACTTATGGTGCTGAAGGATGGACTTTGGTAGAGGGACAAAAAACTAAGATCTTGGCAATGGAGATGGATGGAATAAGATGCAGTGCCAGAGTGTCCAGGTTGGAAAGGAGAAGAAATGAAGAAGTGAGGCAGATGATGGATATGGAGGAGACAATGGTGGAAAGGATCGAAAGACAAGCTCTTCAGTGGTATGGCCATGTCAGGAGAATGGAGGATGACAAGTGGCCCAAAACTCTTTTGGAATGGTCACCTTCTGGTAGAAGGAAACGGGGCAGGCCAAGAACAACTTGGAGAGGAGAGATCCATAGATTGATGAACGACCGAGGTCTGGAGGAGGATGAATGGCGTGTTCGGCAAGAATGGCGAATGGGAATACAGGGTAACCGTTGAAAAGTGGAGAGGCCCTCAAAAGTAAAAAAAAGTAAGTAAATAGAAAGAGTGCACTAAACATTAATGTGGTAGAAAGAACCTACAGTTAGAAAAAATGTTAAAATGCATCCTTTTTGCGAAGAAAAATAGTATATATATATATATATATATATTGAAGAAATCTTCACTTTCCTGTAATTCGCTTATACAGTTTTTTTTAAAACTTTTGTTTTGTTTTGTTTACTATTTACTCCAATTGCCTGAAACATGTAGTTGGTTAATCATTTTTATTTGCAATATATTAGATTCCATTTCATGACGGTCCAAAGGAACAACACTTTCCTCTGTAGTAATAATAACAGCATTTCACTGTCTGCTGTGACGTGAATTCCGCCATTTTAACTCTATATTGTTGTTCATGCGCGTTAGAGTCATAATATTCATTGTTACCAAACTTGCAGAGTTTCTACTTAAAACAAGATGAGAAACATGTTTGTAAGTTCATAGAGTGACCAGATATTTATATTTCTTTGTGGTAGTTATTCTACGGGACACACTGTACAGAGATTGAATGGAGTAAGGTAAAATATTGTCCATAACATAAAACTGGAGGATTGCATTGCAATTAATGTATTGTGTAGATGTGGTAATAAGTTGCACATAACAATGAGTGCGAGTCTGTTTATCATAAGTAATGCCACGAGTGATTTCCGAATTATCGATAAATTCACGACTCACGAAGTGAGGAGTGAATTTATCTAGAGAATTTGGAAATCAAGAGTGGCATTTGTTAGGACTATTTAATGAATAAAATTAAGCTGTTTACTCAGAAATCATTATTTATCTATAGTTATTTTAAAATATTTATATATGTAATGTAAACGGCGATGTTTGAAAACAAATGAGAAACGATTGGTACGCTTCATTTCCTTCCTTTGTTCATCACTGCAACCAGATCATAATATTATTTATTGCCAAAGGATCGCAATATTGTAAGAATGCACCCTAGTGGAGAAATGTATAACCAACGTTATAGGTTTCTGATGTCCTATGATGTAAATATGTCAATTATATTTTTCTGCAACGTCATTTCCTGGAAAATAATTCGTTTCAGAAAGTGCAGTGTTATCTTTTTTTTTGTGGTATAATCAATTGTTACAAATGTTTTTATATTATCTATCGCATGCGCTTTCTGCTGACATTCATGCACTATATATACAATCTGGTAGCCGTACTTTTACACGCTTTATATTAGCTTGACCTGTATCTATCTATTTAACTGAATCTTTTAACGCGATTTTCACCCACTGAAAATCATTGGATAGACTTTAAACTTTGAATACTTGTAAAGAACCCGTGACAATACACTATTTTCATATTTGTTTCTAAAACCCCTGCCAGAATCGTCAGAAAATAAAAAAGTGTCTTTGTATCTATGTAACGGAATCTTTGAACAGGATTTTCACCCACTTAGAAACATTGGATCGACTTAAAACTTTGTGTACTTGTAAAGGACCTGTGATAATACAATAATTTCATATTTTTGTTTCTAAAATCCTGGCCAGAATCATCAGAAAATCAAGTATATTAGGCATGTGCATTTATATATATAAGCCACCTTGATTTTGTTTTTGGGTGCTGCCATTTTTTGGGTAACTAAGCTATAAATTTCTTAGAATCATTCACTAAATATTGTGTCATTTGAACTGGTATAAAAAATGTTAAAATGTAACAATGGTTTATAAAAGCATTATCAAATGACTTAAAATAAACCTACACACAAATGTAGTTAAACATTTTATAAATGAATATTATGTGAAAATGCTGAATGAGGTAGCCATTATGAAATTCATTAAAAATGAGAATGGGAGAGAAGAAAAACTATGCAAACTTAGGAATATGTTTGAAAATCATTAGTCTGAATTGTTCACTGGAACTATTTTTGAATTATTTCAGTGACCTTTCCTTGTAAAAAAAACCAGTCTTTTACTTTATTGTGTATTTTAACATGATTAAAAAAATTCTAAAGGCATATATTTCATTCGGATTTAGTTTGAGGTATTTTTGTAAGAGTAACAATAAATTATGTTTAAGAATGTTTATTTTTCAAATTTAAATAATTTTTGAAAATACGTAATTTAGAGTTCCTCTTTTGCATATTTTACATGCATCAAATGAAGTCACTTTTAATAGAACTTGTGGTTTAAGATTTTTTTGTAGACCAAAAACTATTTGAGTAAAATTTATTTTAAAATTTGTTTAGCATAAACGGATATTATATATATATATGTATATATATACTCAGAGATCTGGGTTCTCGAATCCCGTCCAGGCATTTATTTTTCTTATCATACCTATATATATATGATCGTCGTATTCGTCGCCTGCAAAACTGGCTATGTGCACCTTTTTGACGAAAATGATTTATTTACACCAAAAGAAGCAAGAAAACAGGTTAGATTTGTTCCTCAAATCTGTTGTACGTGAATATTTCAAAGTTGAGCTTGTACACCACGATTAAGCAAAGTTGGTTATGTGCTGCTACTGGAAAAATTGTTCCTGCAAGATCAGCTATTGTGAATTCAGGCCAGGAAAGTGTATGCCACATATCCGACTTGACTTATTTATGTTGCTCTTTTATTTGCACATAGCTGATTAATGCGCCGATCATTTAATTCTTTATTATATTGCTGTACAGGTGAAAGAAAACATTTTTTGTTAACGGAGTTCTAATTCAGTACACATTTGACAAGTTTTATCATATATGTTTACCGTATTTACAAATTATTAATAACTACACCCAACACTGAATACATTATACTGTTATACATTAAAGGAAAAATATTTTCCATAGCAATGCTAATAAACAACATAATGTTGTTTTTTTTGTTTCTTCACTCACCTCATACTTCTTAACTCCCATGCAGACTCACTTCATTTGTGACATTCTCAATGCTGTTTATTATGTTCACAACTGTATGTCCAACGGCCTTGTATCCTGCAGACTGACCTCCGGCGCCATCTGATGGGCTGACCGACGAACTTCCCAAATTACTCCCCTCTCCTTATTAACCGGGTATTTTCAAAATCATAGTTGTGTTTTTATTCTTGCATATGTAAATTTTTTCTCAAAATTGTGAGTTCCTTCAGTTTTTCCAATTGTTTAAGTAATTTTGTTTTGGTTTCTATTCTATGTATTTCTGACCAGGATATGTGCAGCTATTGCAGGATTTTTCTGTTTCTCCATTTTTTAACATTTTTGAGGTGTTCCTTTAATCTTTGTATTTAGATTCCTTTTTGTTTTTCCTAAGTATATCTTTTCACAATCTTTACAATTAATTTGATAAATTCCCTTTTTTTGCAGTCTTCAATCTTTTCATTTGTGTTGGTTTTTATTAAATTACCTTAAATTTTTTTTGGTGCTAATTTAATGGTGAATTTGTTGAAGATTTTTTGAAACTTGTCAAATACTATGGATGGTATGTGAACGTCTTGAATTTTTTACCATTATCTTTATCTGGTGTGAAGAGTACTTTCATTAATCATTTTTTGTTCCTTAAATTTATTTATTTTCTTGTGTATCATTCTTTTCTTGAAATCCATTATCCTTCGCAATTTTTATGATGTGTATCTTTCTCTTTATTGTAATTTTCTTTGCTCCGTGGGTTACGTTATACAAGTTCTGTGTGTTAAACAATTAATTAGTGCCTCTTTGTGTGAAAAAATGGTTAAATTCTGTAGCTTCTATATAATTGTCAATGTGAGTTTCTTTTCTGTAGATTCCAAATTCTATTTTCTTTTTTCTTCATTCCTGATCAATTTAAGGTCTCTAAATTGGTATTTCATGATTATTTTCTAACTTCCATTGTAAATTTGTTTTATTTTGAATATTTAACAGTTTAATGACATCTAATTGTTTCTGTTTTACTATAGCTATGATATTCATCTACATATCTTCTCGCAAAATTTTAAACATCAAAGTGTATGCTTTGGTTACATGACATTTCAAAGTTCCCCATAAACATATTTGCTAGTGAATGGTGATAATGGATTTCCCATTGCAAGTCCTGATCTTTGTTAAAGTACTTTCCTCTAAAGGTGAAGAACATTTGATTTAAGCATTAATTTTGTTAATTTTATATATTCTTTAATGCTATCATCATCTACTTTGGTTCTTTCAACCATTTTTCTAAAATTTTCAAAGTTATGTCAGTCGGGATGTTTGAGTACAATGAAGTAGACGTCCCAATGAGACCAATCTTTCTGACGGTTCTATTTCTACATTTTCTAATTTTTCCACTATACATAGGAAAAACAAACAGGAATTCTCAATACAAGATTAAAGGAACACCTCAGAATGTTTAAAATGGAAAAAAAAAAACAGAAAAATCTGCAATAGCTGCACATGCCTTGGTCAGAAAAACACCAGAATAGAAACCAAAACAAAATTACTTAAACCAATTGAAAAAAACCAAAGGAAACTCACAATTTGGGAAAAAAATTTACATATGCAAGAATAAAAACACACACGTATGAATTTTGAAATACCCGGTATTAAGGAGAGGGGATTGATTTGGAAGTTCGTCTGTCAGCCATCAGATGGCGCGGAGGTCAGTCTGCAGGATAGAAGGCCGTTGGACATCAGCTGTGAACATAATACAGTATTGAGAATGTCACAAATGAAGTGAAGAATCTCGAGTCTGCATGGGAGTTTAAGAAGTATGAGGTGAGTGAAGAAAGAAAACAATATTAAAATAAACCTCATAATATTATTTCCTATCTACATAACTTAAACAACATAATATTAGTTTATACATGAAAAGTGTATATACTGTTCGAAAAACTACAGTTAAGTGATATTTTAGATCCTTATTGAAAAAGTGGTATTCCTTTTTCATAAAACGCTTTCAGAGCCTGTAGACTTAGAAATTTTGTTTCTCTAATATTAGAGGAATGATGATAGAGATTTTGAGGATCAGTCTCATTTATTCTCTGTCTTCATTGGTGGAAGTGGCTGTTATCATCCCAGTGATTGACTTTGTAGGACACCTCCCCTTTGTGTAGAGTAGAGCTCTTATGTCTGTGATGGTAGGATCACCTGTTTTTCTTTCCTCCTCTTATTGTGCAAAATTATGTGGAAGGGCTTCAAACAATTTTGAAAAATAAATTACCCAAATGGTTTATTACATATGGATGGGCGCATTTTTTCTTGTTTCTTGTTTCCTCCATCCTAGATGACATAGTGTGCAGTGGCTCTAATGCTGAATAGACACTATCAACTTCATCATTTGTGTGTTCCTTTTCAGGATAATTTGTTCAATTTGAACCTCAAATTTTCGTGAGTGTGTCTGCCAAAGCACTTGGCAAGGTTTTAATTTTGTTTCTGATATAGACAACCATCGGATATCAGAATAATCTTTTCGTATGTGGAATATTATGCTCTGTGAAATCAACAATGCAGGTTGTGAATTCGTTGGCTGTTACCTTCCTTCTTTTTTGTATTACAAACGTAAATTGTAACATTGTGCACTTGTAATTTTTTGACTGTAGTATTGTTTAAAAACCATTAACTTTGGCAACAATAGAAACACTTTGGACGGTCTATTGTAGCCACAAGGACACTATCAGATGCTGAACAAATAGCTTTTTTTTTTTTTTTTTTTTTTTGTTGCTGATCGTGTATCTTTTGTTTTCTAGTTATGCATGTTGTAATCTTGTTCTTTAAGATTACCTTCTTTGTATGCAATGCAGCTGTCACACTGGTCTTTCCTAAGTTTGTAGATGGAGATTTTCTGACTTTCTAGAATTTCACTTTTTTTTTTCTCTCTCCACACATTCGTTTCCTGTTGTCCTCACACTTCGTTCCTTATAAATATGATGCATGTGATTTATAGGATCTAAATTCTGAATCAACATATACACGTGAACTACTCTGCGACAAAAATTGACGGGGATCTTTCGGAATCAACTCTAAAACATCTATTTACAGAGTCTGATTTTAACAAATTTCTGCTTTTATGATGACTCTTCTAATATTTTCTTCTTCCCATTCTCCATAATCTCAATTTCGGAGCCTTAGTCTGTGACTTCATTATTGTTATTTTTTTTTTGAAATTTTGATCCAGTTGTTATTTTTTTTTCAGTCGTGTGGTAGACAGAAAAAATTACGACAGGCCTAACTTTTTATCAATTTCTAATGGTAGATAACAATCATAAACATTATGTTTGAAGGAATTGTCTTTCTTTACTTATCTTCTTCTTATACCGTGGCAGAAAGTCATAGTCCATTAATATACACTTTTTCTTCCCACTATTAATAATCCCCGACGTTTTGTGCACCATTTCACATTTTCGTCAACTTATGACACATAAACTTCTTTCACCTGTTTTACTTCATGTGTTAGCAGACCGTAGGATATAAGTTTCCTCTCCTCAGTTGTTAATTGTAGGCTTTGCCATCCTTTTTTTCTTAGATCCCTATTTCCTGCTCTGGGGTAATTTTTTCTTTCCAAAATAACTATCAGTTTCTTTGTGACATTTCATAGGGACATCCAATAAATCTCATGTATTAACGATTCGATGCCCATATATTTTTTTTGCTATAGCTGCTACTAAATTTGGGGCCACAGTGGAATTAGAACGTAAAATCTACGCATCGATTTTGTTAACTTGCATTGATGAAGTCATTCAATTAGGGGGAGTTATTGCACTCACATGTCCATTGTATCTATATTGTGCGTTCTTAATTTCTATTCCGAGGAAACCAATTCACATTTCATACCTCCATATCTGGCAAGAAACCTTGCTAATAGTACATTTAAACTATATCACTACAATAAAGTCAAGTCAATAAATGTTGGCATTTTTTTTATTGAAACTCACAAACATACAACATACTGAACTACTGCTTTCTACATACATTAATTACATTTACAAATTGGCTACGTGCAAAATAGCGCAATCTATAGGTAGTGAAGTGTAGAAAATATTTCCTTTATTTTATTGTTTGATTAAATTAATTGATAAACTTTGGCAGTGTTGCTGAATATATAGAAATAAATTGCCTTCAGCTAAGTCGTAGATAGAAAATAATAATTTGGGACTGTTTTTTGTTCCTCGGTTGTAAAATTACTTTCCCTTCCCATAGCCAATTTTCAGGCCGCGAATTACGATTATATATATAAATATATATAATTATTTCTCATATTAAGCTGCATTGCTCAATATTAAACATTTAATATACATCTATAAAGGTCACTGCTATAAGGAAAACTTTCTCTTAATTTGTTACTGTATAGTCAGCTTCTGATGGCGGTTTTTTTGGAGACCGGATGTTTTCGCGAATCTAGTAATAATGGCGAGGTATAATACATAATAAGAACACTAATGTTTGAGTTGGATT
>JASPKZ010006786.1:0-24621 GCA_030220185.1 Diploptera punctata | reverse complement strand
TCAAGTCTTCAACGGTCAACAGGGCGACAAGGAATAGCACAGCTAAACTTGTAGGGCTTGAAGAGCTGAAGAAGCAGCCCTCTCTTGGGGGGTGGATACCCAGAGGAGCATGTTTGGAGGCTCAGAGGAAGCAGCCCTTCCACCATCCTTGTCCTGCGAAGCGCTCGTAACGCTTCCAGGAGACATTTATCTTACTGAGAAGCTTCATGGAGAGGTTCCTATGACAAGTAAAAGGATGTGTACAAGACTTGATAGAATAAGAAATGAGGATATAAGAGAAGAAATTGAAAGTACAGCCTTTATGGATAAAGTCACGAATTACAGACAGAAATGGATTGATCACATGGATGGAATGAGTAAGGAGAGATATCCATTGTTAGCAAGAAATTATCAAGCAAGAGGAAGACGTGATGTTGGAAGACCTAGAAGACGTTGGGCTGATGCATTATGAAGTCGGAACGAGCAATCGCCTAATCCCTGGAGTGATGATGATGATGATGATTATTCCTACTTAGATGAGGTAAAAATAACAGCTGCATTAAAGCGTTTACTCACAACCGACATACGCACACACACATACACACACGGGACATTCCATACGAAATCGGCAAAAAATTGTGAATATTGAACTCACATCTTTAAAAATTACAATTTTTTTTACAGTGAAACTTTATGATATACTGAATATCTGAACCGAATTTCAAGTCTTCGCTTGGTGTAATTAAAGAGTAATAGAGCTGTCAAATTATCGTACTGTTTTAAATAGTCCCTTTTATAAAATACATTTCTCGAAGTATGGCTATTCCCTCAACTTGAAAAGATATTCACATTATAGATGATTTTATGCTCTATCGCTTGAAAATTAGTATGTTAATATTTACGTTTTTCTGAAGGGCGGTAAATGCAATTAATACGCAATTGACCTTCCTCACCAAAAATTTTTTAAAATCAAAAAATGCCACATTACCTGAACACCAGTTAATTTTTTGTAATTAGTATTAAAGTGGAGTCTTGAAAGGAAACTACCAAAAATAATTATTTTTCCTAAAATCTCCTATATGTAGACTGCCCGCAATACCTTTCGCGTGAGTGGAGATCGCTCGCTCGTACAAACAATGACGGAGCTACTTGGTAATAGTCCTTTGCGCACTTACAAATATTTTTTTGTTATTATCATCATTACATTATTTTTATTATCATTATTACAATTATTACATCATCATCATCGTGGACAAGTGGTTACTCTGCACGCCTCCGATTCCGAGGTTCGCGGGTTCAAACTCGATAGGAATCAATGACATTTTAAAGGAGTAACAATTCTGAATGTAGCTTTCTCCAGAAGGAAGGAAATCCGTGAGTCCCGTGTCGTAAATTTATGGTACGTAGGAGAACCTAGCGCTTGAAATAAATTGCTACATAATAAACGTCATTAAATATAACAATCTTTATTGATATATTCAGTAGGCGGTTAATTTTGTGCTGATTTTGGCTAATGTATAGTTTAATTTAAATTACTAAGCACCTACGAATTCAAGCTGGTAGGCCTATTAAAAATATTTTCTAGAGAGTAGTTTTGTAATGTGTTGTAATATTTTGTACTTGTACCCTACACCAATGTCTGATGTTGAATATTGTAAGTAACGTTAAGCTATCGATAATAATTTATAACAATTTTCATGCTGTTACAAGTAATATTTAAGAGATATAAATATATTTCATTGGCTTGGTATCACTTACTGATCTTGCATCCCCTACTCATGACATATCTAAGATGATATTAAAATGCTCGATAATATTAGCTTTTATTATAAGCTAAATTATTGTTATAGTTTGTTTTTAACTGAATTTGTTTATTTATTTATTATCAATTTTGTCTTCAGTCAATATCTGGTCTTGAGAATGACAGCTTGGCTGTAGAAACTTGTTGACCATTTTAAAACATTAATTGGTGAAATGGGCATATTGACTGCATATATATTTTAATATTGTTATAGTGTTTAATTTAATGTCTAAACTTCCCATTATTCTCCTTTTATAACACAAAATATATACCTCTACGATTATTCTCTCATTCCAGAAACATTTAAGAAATTGTAAAATTATACATTAACACATAATATTGTTAATAACTATTGTATACTAATATATGTATAATTAAAATTATATTTAACTTCTAACTCACCATTCAGTCTTTGTAGATCTGCAAACTTGTGAGTTAAAAACAATAAGATATCATTTTAAATTTGACTGTGACACTTAAAATGACGAGATGCACTAAACATACTGATGTAAATCAACTGTCTGAACTTGAGAATTGTTGATATAAAACAGATGTTTAAGGAAGACTTGCTGACATTGCATTATTATCGTTTGATAGGAAGTGGTACGAGTATTTAAAACATTCGGTTTTATTTGGAAGTTATATCTTAAAACAATACTATTTCGTCGAAGTTTTCAGGGTACAATAAAATACACTGAATAAAAGTTATTTTAAGACTGAAATTAGTAATTATAACATAATATAAAATTTATACCAGTTTATTCAATTAATGATGAAAGAGTTTTTATTATGTAATATTACATTTAAACTTTAATAAAAAAAATTGTAACAAAATAAATAATTTGTTTAAAAAAGGGCAGAAGATTACGAGTATTTGAGAATAAAGTTTTTAGGAATTTTTTTGGATCAAAAAGAGATGAACAGACAGGTGAATGGAGAAAACTACATAATAGTGAGCTACATGATCTGTATAGGAAGCCAGATATAATAAAAACAGTTAAGTCTCGTAGGCTGCGATGGGCAGGAAATGTGGCACGTATGGAAGATGAAAGAGGTGCTTGGAAATTTCTGGTAGGAAAACCGAGGGAAAACGCCCAGTTGGAAGACTAAGAATGAGGTGGGAGAATAACATTATACATTATTTGAGGGAAGTAGATTATACAGGGGATAATTAGAAAACGTTAGCTCGGGATGGGATGTATGGAGAGCTCATGTCCGCGCTGCAATGAACCTACAGGTTCCACAGAGCCAGTGAGTGAGTTAGTTATAAATAATTTATTTAATAATTCACAGTAAACGTAAGTAACAGAGCTCTTTACTTCTCCCTTCAGCAATAAAATTTGATAAATATCTACTGCGTAAGAATTACAATATCGCCACTTTTATAAATTTACGGTACTGTTCCATTAAGCAGAACATATAATAATCTATTCGATTTAATAGCAGTTGAAAAAGTCACTGATGAAGCTCTTTCAATAAAGTACGCGCGCGACCTTGGTCGTGAAATGAATCTGCTGCGCCTTCTACCCGTGAGTTTTTTTGACGAAAATAACATAAAAAACATTTATATTGTCTGAACTATTCAACTCTCCAAAAGGGTAATTGCTGGAAATTAACCCTTATTACGTGAATAGTATCCTGTATTTTTTCCGTTTTCATTTTTTGATATGTACTGCAGTAAACCGCCATAAAACAGAAAATTGACACCGAAAATAAAAATATCCTAATTATAAAAATAACACCCTTAATTACATGATATCATCTATATAAATATGTTTGAAACAAATTTTTGCTGTTTATTGTTTCAGAAATATTAGTTAGTAAACGTTTTAGTTTATCATATTTACGATAATTTTAGATCATCATAACTACGAACCTATAAATGATAAAAATTAAATTTCTGTATTAATACGTTTATAAATGTATTCACTATATTTAGGGATACATAAAATTAAAAAAATAAATTGCAAGATTTTTTGCTGTCCGATTTGATATGGATTGTCCCACACACACGTTACATTTTTAAGTCATATTCGGTTTCTAACAAACAATAAGGATGTATGAAAATATGTATTAATTTTTGGGAAAGATTTTATGAGAACAATAGCACTGGCTTCATTCGTTTGGAAACCGCTAAAATTATTTTTAATTAACATGGTCCTACTTTTTAAAGCATATTGGGTAAAAGCAAGAAAATGCACTACCTTTTCAATTTTGCACTAGAACGTGTTGTCTAATCTTTATAGGCTGAAGAAGGCCTACAGTTCACTGCAATTAATAAGCTGTTACTTTATGCTGATGATACTGGCGAGATCGTAAGGGCCAACACGCACACACTCTATCGACTAATAGTAAGAAATTGGGACTGCAACAATCAGTACGATCAGTAATGAGATGCAGAAAGAATTGAACAGAGGCTCAATTGTGGAATCATATTCTATTAAACATAACAGGGACTCTTACCATCACACTGAAAACAGATGAAACTGTTATTCCTTTAGTCATGTTATATGCATGCGAAATAATATTACTCTTTCTTTAAGGGAGAGAACAGTATATGTGAACAAAATTCCTAGAATAGTTTGGACCGAAGAGAGACAAACAGACAGGAGGGTTGAAAATACTAAATACCAGGAAGCCGGATTTAATAAAAACAGTTAAATCTCGTAAGGCTACGATGGGCAGGACATGTGGGGAGGGGAATAGAAACGTTTTGAAAGAAAACCAGAGGAAAAGCAGCCAACTGATAGTCAAAGAATAAGATAGAATAATTTTAAGCACGATTTGAAGTAAGTAGATTATACAGTACATGATTAGAAAATATTAGCTTAGGATAGGAATGCATGGAGAGTCTATGTCGGGGCGGCCATGAAACAATAGGTTCGACTGTGTCAGTCAGTTAGTTATGTTCCTGGGATATTGCATTAATAAATGTGTTTCAATGGAAAAATAATTATGATTTTGTACCAGAAAAACGTTTTCACGTGCCTCTTGTGTGTTCTACTACCCGTTGAACCATGTTCCAAGTGTAAAGAACAGGCCGACAACTGAGATGCAAAACATAACTAGAATAAAATTAAATTACATTCAAAATATTGATGTAATTTTGATGTTTGGAATGTGATAAATTAATGGGTAAGTATTGTTACCGTTACTCTCTCATGAACTTTGCACTCTCGATCAAATAAATATGTATTTAAGAAGGGCAAAAACACGTTTGTTGCCAATTTCAGTTCAACAAAAGACAAGACAACATAACTAAAGTGAAGACAACCACTTCAATATCAGTTAACATGTGATAGGTCTACATGAAAAGGAATGAACTTATTATAAGTAATGTCGCGAGTGATTTCAAATATATCTATAAATTCATGAGTCACGAAGTGACAAATGTATTTATCTAGAAGGTTTGAAAATCAAGAGTGGCATCTGTTAAGACTACTCGTATTTAACGAATAAAGTTAAGCTGTTTATTAAAAAATAATATCTAAATATAGTTACCGGTATTTTAAGACAATTATATTATTAATGTAAACGGCGATCTTTGAAAACAAACCAGAAATGTGTGGTTATTCATAATTTGTTTAATCACTGCAACATAATCATATTAATTGTTGCGAAATAGGATCGCAATATTGTAAGAGTGCACCCTAGTGGAGAAAAATTAAAACACATTAAAATGTACATTATAGCCAACAATATAGGCCTATGTTATTAATTTATTTTTTAGTAAACAACTCAGTAAAATTACTATTTTAACAATTATTGAACACACAATTATTATCAAATTTGTAGTTAGAAGGAATATCTATTCTTTATTTGCTATATTGAATGCATTTGTTGGAGAGTCAGTCATTGCAAAATAAGGCTCTGACCTGTTCAGAATATTAAAAAAACAGGCTTTCTTTAATACAAAATCAGGAGCTGGTAAAGAAAATTGGACAAAGAGCGAGGTGAAACACGACAATCATTGGTTGTAAAACAACGTGAATTGCCATTGACTCCCATTTGGGGCATGAGTTATATAGTCACCTTAATGTAGCTAGTCATGTATTTAGGGTACTATAAGTCAGTTTCTTGACGTGGTTGAGTGGATTGCGTGCTTAAATGATCCCCAAAGTTATACCAGCGGTAGCATTGCTGCCGATAGGGTTACTCATGCCGGACTGGTCGAAGGTTATAAGCCAGACGAAAAAAGTAACTTGGTCGAAAGAGTGACGATCTCTCACCGTAAAAATACAACCGTCAAGAAATGCGGACATGGGTTTCACCGGGGTTAAATTTTTCGGAGGTCAAATAGTACCCATTCGGTTCTCGGGCAGGGACTACTTCAGGGAACCCATGCCAAAGGCTCACACACAGGGACATGTTCCTAGAAACATTGCTCTATTACATGGTTATGAGAGGTTATTTAGAAAATGTATGGGATTTGTATTATTGTGTCACTTTTGACCACATTGATTGAAAACATTGAATTGAAAATATTTTTTTTTTTCTAAATTAACTAATGCAGATGTTTATACGTACAAAATGTCCTAATCCGCTTAATTTATTTCACCCTATTTCACTTTATACACAAATAATTGCTCATATACCGTCTCTTCCTTCGCAATTTATTTGATCTACTTATTCGCTGACGGTTTCACTTAGAATATAATCTTATCGCTCTGGAGTTCACTCCACTAGTCCAATTTTCGAGCACAACTACAAAATCTGATCCAATCTATTTCCTTTGGTGGAAGCCTCGAGAACCCATATTTACAGAATGGAGGCGACACATGTGGAAAATGATCGCGGGCTTACGATTCGTCAGCTCACGAATCCTTGTCTACGATACAAGGCGAGGTCCAAATCTATCAACCCCTAAGAAATTCAAATCCTTTACTTGTAAGATCTGTATCCACTGTTCAGGTATACATGCACGCGCACTCATGAACAAAGAGAGAGGGAGAGAGAGAAAGCGTTTTGCTTTATTTTTGTAAGATTATTTTAATTCCGTTTGTTCGGTTTTACAGAAATGTGTCGTATTTTTAATAAAGCCATATTTACTACGAATACATTGATTGCTAATCGATTATATAGTGTGGTTTTTAAACACCATATAGACACAATTATTTTTTTAAATATATCTTTCAATTGACATCTATAGCTAAATTGTTAATGGAAACAAACCATCTATTTATCTATAATTTCAATCACTAACATTAACTTCCAAGCGGTATATGGCCCTACACCGTTTATAATCAGTATTATAAATATATTAATTATATCAATAATTGATTTATTTCTACCTTAATTAATATATAACATATTCATAATATATAATAAATTGATTTAATGTAAATATATCTGGTAACTTATAATAATTTCATTTTAACATTAAACTAAAAGTTCCTAACATAACTTTAAATATGAGTGTAATGTGGGATTTAGCTATGAATAATGAAGGACTACTTAAATAACATGTCACCCTTTTTAAACAAACTGACAGATAATAATATACATTTAATGATTCTTGCCAAAGACAGACAGATTACAATCAGCGTTGAATACATACATATTTCAAAAGGGTTATAAAGAAAAGAAAATATAAAAGAACATACTACTATTATCTGGATAAATAACCTGTCACCCTTTTTAAATAACTGAATAGATAAAAATATACTTTTAAATTAAATTAAACAATAAGCTTGTTAATACTGATGATTGTATTATTAATTAGTGAGACTTGGGAACGCTGCAAAGACGCTATAGGAAATAAAGTCCTATTATTTAATTTGGTACAATAAGAAAAGAAATGGGAATATAATGATACTGTACATCAACTGTATGTAGACTTCAAAAAAGCATATGATTCAATTAAGAGGGAGAAGTTATATAGTATCCTGCTGGAGTTTGGAATTCCTAAAAAGTTAGTTAGACTTAGGCCTATACGAATGTGTCTAAATGGCACAAAGAGTAGGGTGCGTGTAGGCAAACAGTTTTCGGACACTTTTGAAATCCAGAATGGGTTGAAGCAAGGAGATGCAGTATCTCCTCTACTATTTAATTTTGTACTAGAGCATGCCATTAAATCTTTAGAGAATGAGGAAGGCTTACAGCTCAATGGTATTAATAAGCTGTTAGTTTATGCTGATTATGTAGTATTGTTAGCCGATAGCGAGGAGATACTAATGGACAACACGAACACACTATTGAGTAACACTAAGAAATTGGGACTGGAAGTAAATATCAATAAAACTAAATATATGGTCACACGTAGAAATTCATTAAATAATGGAAATGGACAGCTAATGACAAATGAGGGAAATTTTGAGGAAGTGGCTGAATTCAAATACTTAGGAACAATAATCACAAATAGGAATGAGATGCACAAAGAAATTAAACATGGCTCAATTCTGGAAATGCATGCTATTATGCATTGCAGAGACTCTTGATATCCCAACTCCTTTCAAAAAACGTTAAACTGAAAATATATAAAACTATTATTCTACCAGTTATATTATATGGGTGCGAAACATGGACTCTTACTTTAAGAGAGGAAAGGAGATTACACGTATTTGAGAATAAAGTACTTAGGAACATTTTTGGACCAAAGAGAGATGAACAAACAGGTGAATGGAGAAGACTACATAACAATGAGAACTACATGGTCTTTATAGGAAGTCAGATATAATAAGAACAGTTCAGTCTCGTAGACTGCGATGGGCAGGACATGTTGCACGTATGGGGAATGAAAGACTTCCATGGAGGCTTCTTGTAGGAAGCCAGAGGGAAGGGAAAACGCCCAGTTGGTAGACCAAGAATGAGGTGGGAGAATAACATTAACTATGATTTGAGGGAAGTAGATTATACAGGGAATGATTGGAAAGCATTAGCTCAGGATAGGGATGTATGGAGAGTTTATGTCCGTGCGGCCATGAACCTACGGGTTCGATAGTGCCAGTGAGTAAGTAAGTAAGAATGTTTATTTTTAATTTCGATTCCTCCTCTAAAAGCATTTCAATGTCCACGGCGTGGGTTCGTACCCTATAAAATGAAAGAATCGCTAACCTTCATTCTCAGTTTTCACAAGTGGATCGAAGTGGAAGAAGAACGGACTCATAAATCATCAAGAAATAGAAACTACTAAAATTGTGAGTTTCCAAGGACATGCCTTAACTAATAATCCAATCCAAATTAAATTTTATATACCCAAATCTAACCTATCCTATCCCATTAATACCATTAAATGACGCCCAATGATACTTTACGTCTCCATTACAAGTTTTGATGTTAAAAGTACATATTTCTTTTTCTTTCTATAAAAACTTCTTTTTTAAATAACAAAATATGTTGTACACTAATATTAAATGTTTGATTCTGATAGTACATTACTTTTGAGAATAAAGTTGTTAGGAAAAATTTTAGGCTAAAAGGAGATTACAACAGACGAATGAACAAACTGTATAATAGTGAGCTACATGATACGTATAGGAAGCCAGATATAATAATAAGAGTTAAGTCTCTTAGAATGTGATGGGGAGGACATGTGGCACGTATGGGGAAAAAAAGATGCATGAAGATTCCTGTAGGAAAATCAGAGCGAAAACGTCCACTTGGTAGACTAATAATGAGGTGGGAGAATAACATCCACAATTTAAGGGAAGCAGATTATACAGAGGAATATTGGAATACATAAGCATAGGATAGGGATGTATGGATAGCTTATGTCCGCGCGGTGATGTACCTACGCGTTCGATAGTGCCAGTGAGTTAGTTAATAGTACGTTAATACTGTAGGCCTATACTGTGGATTGATTCAATTTACATTTTTATTTGTGCAACACAAAGGATTATTTCAGTGTTGTACTAGTTTGTTAAATACATTTTGATGTTAATTCGATTTTTTATTTCAGCTATTATTATTATCATTATTATTATTATTATTATTATTATTATAACCATTGTTCCTTATACATTATTAATCGATGGAACATAAGTAATCAAATATATTTTCAACTGTTGATCTCTTTAAACGATTTTAAAGAGGAGATTTCAAGACTCTCCTTCATTTTCTTCTTCTAGCTCTACACCCATCATCCCTGGCTGCTGTTAAGATCCTCTTCCACGCATCCCTGTCCAACGGCCTACTACTCCATCCCCAGATCACGAGCTTTCGGAGGTCTTCCTCTACTCCATCCATCCATCTTAGTTTCGGTCCTTCTCTTCTTCTTCTTTTTCATTCAGCTCTCCTTTTTCTTCCTCTTCTTCTTCTTCTAGCTCTACAGCCCATCATCCCTGGCTGCTGTTAAGATACTCTTCCACGTATCCCTGTCCAACGGCCTACTATTCCATCCCCAGACCACGAGCTTTCGGAGGTCCTCCTGTACTCCATCCATCCATCTTAGTTTCGGTCCTTCTCTTCTTCTTCTTCTTCTTTTTCCATCAGCTCTCCTTCTTCATCCTCTCCTTCTTCTTCTAGCTCTACAGCCCATCACCCCTGGCTGCTGTTAAGATACTCTTCCACGTATCCCTGTCCAACGGCCTACTACTCCATCCCCAGATCACGAGCTTTCGGAGGTCTTCCTCCACTGCACCCATTCATCTCAGTTTAGGTCCATCTCTTCTTCTTCTTCTTCTTCTTCCATCAGGTCTCGGTAGTATCCATTCATACTAATTCTGCCAGAGGACAGGTCTTTCACTACAATCATAGCATTCTCATGCTATGCTTTGCAGCTTTACTAGGGAACTGTAGGTGTGGTAGTTTCCCGTTGCTTTCCACACCGGTGAAAGATGGTGATGATAATGATAAGGATGATGATGATGATGATGATGGCCATATGATTTCAGGGACCGTTTGGGCCTTAAAGTTTTCCTGACATTTGTCTTACAGGTGAGAAAAAAAACCCGAAAAAACCTCACCTAGAAACTGTCCCGACCGGGGATCGAACTCGGGACCGCTGCGTGACAAGTCAGAACGCTATCTCGAGACCACAGCTGTGGACTCTCAGTAGTGTAAGATTTTATATAGGGTACGATTGGTAGAGTTCGCGCAGTGGCAGAGTTCACGAACCTCATGATTTACCTTGTATTCACAGAAAAAAAACTCGGTTTTTGCTATTCGTGCTTATGTAGTCAACAGAGAAGGCACACTTGTTAAATTTTAGTGGCTGTATCACCAACAAGAAAGAATTTTTTTTTGTGAAAAGTCATAATTTTGGTAAATGAAACAATTTGTAAAGGGATATTTTGCCTGTACCTTTCTAAGGGACTGAATACCGTTAGGTAGATACTTATCTTTTCTGTATACGAAGCAATTTATCCTGGTCCATAATACCAGAGTTCATTGCACTCTTACTAAAATTTCAGCGTCTAAACAATTCACAAAAATATTTGTGCAAAAGGGTGAGTTCGCGCACTGGAAAGGGGTTGAGATTGCGCGAGCAGACACTTTTCAGTTCCATCTCAGACTGTTAATATTTTCTTGTATGTTTTGTGTCTGAATGAAATGTTGAGGTCGACAGTATATAAAAATGCATTAATACAAAAATATCTGTTTAATTTTAGTTGCAAATTATTATTAAACAAATTTAATTTGGAGGGCCTAAATTAATTCCAGCTTAAAACTATATATTAAACTATATTTCCAATATGGAATGAGAATAAAGTAATGTAAATTAAAACGAAATGTATTAACTTATAGCAATAATATGACAAGATATATATAAACTAAAATAAAACTCTAATATACATACACCTAAAACTAAAATATTCCGAAAATATAATAAAAGTATACCATAGGATAAACATGTCTTATAATAGATCATTAGAATCAGAAAATTACAAGGATTAGGGAAATCATATCAAATTTTTTATTAAAATTAAATTAATCAAGAAATGATCAAAATATAATATATTATTAATATCCCCATAAAAGAGGTATGTGAAAAAGTAGAAATATATCCAGGTAAAATTCCACTACATGTCTAGAATAAAGAAGTATTGTTAAAATGCTACCTGACTATGCAGGTAACAAGAGACATTCAAGCCCCTTTAGAAAAGATAACAGTCTCTTGATATGACAGTTTACAAAATTGAAAGAAACTAAAAACACTTATCTATTAACAATATCAAAAAATCAATAAACCCAGTTCTTAGAAAATATAGTTAACGCCTTTGTCCAGCAATTCCAAGAAATAAGGACAACATTTACACGTAAAATAACCACATGTGTAAATTACCACGGTACACATAGCGGCGTTGACAAATTTAAATTTCAGGAACTCCAAGGGCGTAAACCCCACTCTAAGGAAACACATGACTACAGATTAAGATTTATTATAACATATGTATATTAATATTGTATCGAGTGGAATCGAAGAAGTGGGAGGAGCTATCTTCTTTTTAGGCGAGAAAATATATCAAAATTCACTCACTCTCGGTCACTCTGTGTTTAGTGTTATAACATCGTAGATCTACAGACCGCGATGTCCGATCCAGTTAAAATTTAGATTCGTTCGAGAACTAGTTAAATTTAAAGTTATCTACGACTATATAAAGATTTAGTCCTTTAAAACATTTGCACTTTGAAAATATTTGAATCAAGCACGTGGACCTCAAATAACTTCATCGACTCCACTCTTATAATAAAAATTATAATTGTATCAACAAAAGTGCAATTCTCCGTAAACAAATAGCTTTGAATTCGTTAAATTGAGTGGAAAATTTATACGTTGTTCTTTTGCTAATAAAAAGTTCACAATCCTGAGATCTTCTTGCCTACCACAGAGCACCGCTAAAAACTTTACATATAATCATTAATGTTTATTAAAACATTATGTTTTATTAACACGATTAACCTGATAAATAGTCTATTAAACAATTAATACTCAGAATAGGCCTATAATACATTTTGAAAATACATTTCTCACATAATTTCAGCCAGTATGAGACAGGTGCCTAACCCAGTATTGTAAGTAGAGGCTTCAGATTGATAAACCAAGCTATAACGGCTGGGGACCCGACGTGCTGACTACCTATCGTCCGTACACAGGCTAGATGATAGTTCTCTTCCATGATCATATAGTATGTACATATGAGGCCAACAGCTGTCTGATAGGCCAAGGGCCTTCTAGGTCTTTTCGCGCCATGGAGTTAGTTATCATTATTCATAAAAATAAGATTGGATTAAATACATCTCATGTTCCATTCATGCGAATTTGTGTTCCCTATGTGGCAGAAACGAAAAGAGAAAAATCAAAGTGTTGGCACAGTGCTCCATATTTTTCTAAGTTTTTTTTTCCTCAAATAAAATGTAGAATTTGTTGCAAAATGGATACACTCGTATATCAAATGTATGTAAAGTATATTTTTTAAAATTAAATACAGCACGAAACGCCTGATTTTCAAATGATTTATGATTTTTTTTTTAAAGTGCGTGATCTAACCCACCATTACCCTATATATATATATATATTATATATTCTTTACTCACTGGCACTATCGAACCCGTAGGTTCATGGCCCGCGCGGGACATAAGCTTCCATACATCCCTATCCTGAGCCAATGTTTTCCAATCATCCCCTGTATAATCTAGTTGTCTCAAATCATAGTTAACGTTATTCTCTCACCTCATTCTTGGTCTACCAACTGGGCGTTTTCCCTCTGGCCCTCCTACAAGAAGCTTCCATGCAAGTCTTTCATTCCCCTTGCGTGCAACATGTCCTGCCCGTCGCAGTCTACGAGACTTAACTGTTCTTATTATATCTGGCTTCCTATAAAGACCATAGTTCATCGTTATGTAGTCTTCTCCATTCATCTCTCTTTGGTCCAAAAATTTTCCTAAGTACTTTATTCTCAAATACTTGCAATCTCCTCTCCTCCCTTAAAGTAAGAGTCCATGCTTCGCACCCATATAATATAACTGGTAGAATAATAGTTTTATATTTTCAGTTTAACGTTTCTTGAAAGGAGTTTGGACATCAAGTGTCTCTGCAATGCATAATAGCACGCATTTGCAGAATTCAGCCTATGTTTAATTTGTTTGTGCATCTCATTCCTATTTGTGATTATTGTTCCTAGGTATTTGAATTCAGCCACTTCCTCAAAATTTCCGTCATATACATATATTCTTTCAATGCCACCACATTGTCGTTTCGATATTCACTATTCTCTCTTGGCATGGCGTTATTGCAACCCGCTTCTGTGGTCGGGGAGCCTGGGAAGCGGAGTTACGCTGCCACGATGAAATATGATAGGTGATGATGATGGTAATGATTCACCAGGAGAGGCCTTAATTCTAAACTTAATGACTATGTTAATGATGGCCAGATGATGTTCGGCTAACGTTTGGGCCTTGAAGTTTCTTGAAATTTATCTGACAGGCGAGGAAAACCCCCGAAAAAAAAAGCATCACCCACGAAACTTGTACTGACCGGGGATTGAACCCGGGCCCGCTTCATGCCAAGGCAGCATGGAACTTCCAGACCACAGTGGACACCTTGTCATGTGATGTGCGCGTGTGTATATATATATATATATTATATATATATATATATATATAATTATCAGGTTATCTTCTTATATATTTTAACTTTTAGCCTTTCACTAACGTTTACATTTTCCATTTTACCCCAAATACTTACAGGTAAAGAAGAGGTACAAATCTCACGTGTGCACTTTGTAATTTGATTTTTATGTTTAGGAATTCAAAATCCATTTTGTCATATATGTATATTTTAAGTAGACTTTTGCTATGTACTGAGTGTAACCATAATTTAGTTTTTACGTTGATTTTTTTCGAGACTTATCTTAATAATCCATTTTATCTATAAGTAAAGACTAACTGCGGCATAAATGTCAATTTATAGACGTACTCTCGTGCTATTCAAGGACAGACCATAAAGGTGATTTCTGACATTCTCAAAGAATTACAAATAGAATCAGTCATGAAATATGTATAAAAATACAGAAAAAAAAAACTTCCCCTGGCGCGGCAGGCCTACAAGGCCCTGAGCCTACCCAGCCGGTGTGCCTCACATCCACAGTGTCACTCAAGAAGTGGGATGATAATCAGCCTTGTAGGGGTGACATGTGGTCGGCATGTCGGAGTCCCCCAGCGTTATAGCTGGTTTTCTCAACTGGAGCCTGCTTACTTATTGTAGTAAACCCAAATGCATCACGATGCTGGGTGGGCACCGGTCCCATACTGGCCGAAATACATGAGAAACTTCTTCCCCCATGGAGACTCGACCAGCGCAAGCCCGTAGCTCTGCGCCAAGGCTCCTGCCTTAACCACTCGGTTACGGCGCCGGGACATTAAAAATACAGAAACAACTTGGAATCTCACTTACGAAGAATGAGCAGAACAAGAATCCACGTCAGATCTGAAAATTACCAGCCACCAGGCAAGATATCTTTGGGCAGACCCTTCAAACGTTGGATTGAGACCGTACAACAGACCACTAGGTCTATCACATGAAAGGAAGAAGAAGAAGATCTTATAAGTTATCTTCTTATTTTCCTTCGTCACGGGTTTAGGCTTATTTACTAGCCTTTCCGGCTCCAAATTGCTAATTAAGTTATTATATTTCTGTAATTTGAATTATTACATTTTTTGTCACCGTAATTAAATAATTTCAGTAGGCCTATATAACTTAGATTACACGAGAATTTGTTTTTTCGCTGCGGTCCGACATATTTAAATACCTGACGGGGGGGGGGATGTGCGGAAGAATTTAGAGAGCTCGCCGCTGTGATTAGCAGTAATGTCTCTTGCCTCAAATGTAGCTGGACATGGGTTCGATACCGGCCCTGTTTGGGCAAGTTTCCCGGATGATTTAATTTAGTGTTTATCCTCACCTCTGAAACTTTTAAGGGCCAATTGGTCTCCGAATAATTATGTTCTCATAATCATTTTATAATATTTACTTTATTTAATATGAATGCATGGGTGAATGATGTGTGCATGTATTAAATGTTCGAGCATCGAGCTGATCCACTCATCCAGGATAGTATCCCCTAATTGTGTGTTTTCAAAATTCCGTGGTGGCCCAGAGTTTAATGCCTCTCCCGATAGTATGGGGTGGGGCGGGTAAAAATAGCTACTCAAAGGGAGAGATTCCTTTTATTTTTACTCCTCATTGTTGAATTTGCATGTATCTGCGTTGTTCATACTGATGTGTGGTCACATCACAGTTGTAGTGCTTCTTATTTCAGGTGAATGGTCGACCCAACTAGGAGTACATACGTCATTTGCGGTTGTCGTTTAGATTCAGACACCCACTATATTTACATACCCTGATTTTGATAGCCTATCCATTGACGGATACTGAGACCCCGTCCAGGTGAGCAAGAGATTTTTTACGAGGTATTCTCCTTCCACTATTCCAGAACGGGCTTGTGACCGTCTTTGGGGGAGATGTCCTGGAGACTCCTTCAAAATGACATGCATTGCACGAAAAGAACATACAGCTAGGCCTATAGCAGGATATAAAAACAGAACACTTTTAAAACTCTTAATATGAGGCAAGAAGACATTCGAAGCTGCTAAAGCGTATAAACAAAGATTGCATCAATACAACATATACTTAAATGCACTAACAGCTCAGTAACGGGTAACTGGAATCAACCTGCAGGTGTAATAAAATTACCATAAACATAACATCAAGGATGTGGTTTAAAAAAGAAACTGGGGTAAACAACAAGTAGTTACATTCAAGTTGACAACCACTGAAGAAGAGAGAGGAGAGAGAGAGAGAGAGAGAGGAGAGAGAGAGAGCTATGTATCGAGAGAGGAGAGAGATAGGGATAGAGAGAGAGAGAGAGAGAGAGAGAGAAGAGAGAGAGAGAGAGAGAGGAGCGAGAGAGAGGAGAGAGCGGATTACGTAATGCAGGACGGAAATGATAGGCCGAGGCCGAAAAGAAAGTAGGCTTTAGTTCGCATATCTTACGGGGGCAGAGAGCCGTTGGGCTGACTGTATCGACCTATATATGACATGAAAATAAAAATAAGTGCTTGTGTCTGGAGTTGAACTCCAGTCTCTAAACTCTGTAAATATATATACCTGCTTAACGCGACAGTACTAAAACGCCCTTGGCTTATCAGTGCAGGCAGTCGGCCCTCGCATTCACAAGAGAAGAATATTGTTGACTGTGGTCAGCTTTTTGTGTTCCCCCAGTCCTTATAGCTGGTTTTCTCAACCTGGACTCTCTACTAATTGCACCTACCTATTTTCCTGTGTTGCTGGTTAGGCACCAGTCCCATACTCGCTAAATTCCATGAGAACTGTTCCTCCCTCGTGCGGATTCGAACAACCACAAGTTCCCCAACTCTTTACTGAGGCTCCATCCAAGCCTTAAACCACTCGCCTATCTAATAATTCATTATAATAAATAATCACTTTTTCCAATATAATAATGATTCTGGAAACACTCATTCAGATCATTAGATTTATTATTTCTTGTAAATCTGTACATCCTTAATTGAAATTTTAAGGTATTCGAAATTCATTATTCAAAATGTAAGCTTAGAAGATAGCATTTTAGATCTTTATTTTAGAGGTTTGAGAAACAATGGACCAGTGCTTTGGGCTGAGAAAATGAGTTCCAAGCATCTGGTCTGGAGATTCAGGGGACAGTTACCCTGACCAATATTTTCCTCATTGATTTGTCAAAATATGAAATTGTTTTGAAAATAATTATCCTGTGTAGATTAATATCAATGATTTATTGAGTTCATTTGAAATTTATATGTTTTTAGTCGTTTTCAGTGCAGTTGGTACATTTATTAATTCATGATTCCTTATCAAGGATTTTTAAATTTTCGCTTTGCTTAAACCCCTACTCGTACTTGTCCGATTTTTTGTGTTATAAAGTCGATCTTACATATTTTAATTGAGTGTTACATAGTACCGAATTGAGTGTTACAAATTGCTGCAGCTAGAGCGTTTACTCATTAAACATGTGAAAACGCACACAACACACACACACACACACACATATATATATATATATATATATATAATAATTTACGATATTTTTTGGTTTCTACCAAGCAGGATCTATGAAGATATAGGCATATTTTTCATGAATATTTTATGAAAATGATCGCAGTGGCTTCATTCCTTCGGAATTCACTAAAAAAAATTAAATAAACATGCCCCTTTGAAATTCAGAATGGGATACTACTATTCAATTTTGTGCTCGAGCACAAAAAATCTTTAGAGGTCGAAGAAGGACTACAACTCAATGGTATTTAAACGCTATTAGTTTATGCTGATGATGTAAAATTATTACGCGATACCGAAGGTGATACTCAGGACCAACACGCACACTCTATTGAGTAACAGTAATAAATTTGTACTTGAACTAAGAATTCCAACACCAAGGAACAATCATTATAGAAAGTACGATACAGGCTGAATTCTGGAAACATGTGCTATTATAAATTACAGGGAAACTATTCATAATACTGGAAACAGATAAACTGTTATTTTTTCAGATATAGCCTACTATATAGATGTGACATACTGATTCTTTCTTTAAGGGTGAAATAAGATTAGGAGTATTTGAGAATAAAGTTCTTATAACATTTTTTGGACCAAAGGCAGACTAACAGACAGGGCATTTGAAATGCTTACATTACATAATCTTAATGGCAAACCAGATTTAATAGAACCGTTAGGTATCGTGCACTGCGATGGGCAAGACATGTGGCATAAATGGTGAAAACAAAGGGGCAGTAGATATATAAAGAAAGAGATGGAAGAATAACAATAACGGTAACTCCAATTAGGTAGATTAAACAGGGGATTATTAGAAAAAATCAGGATAAAGAAGTATGGAGAGATTTAGATAGCGGCGCCCATGAACCAACGTGGTTCGATAGTGCCGGTGAGGTTTGTTTTGTTCTTGGGACAGTGCGTTAATAAAAAATCCGTAAATGGAAAAATAATTATGAATACACAATACGTCACATATTCGTCATCAATATGACGTCAGAACATATTACGCGCAGTTTGTAACTGAAAGAAAACAACACCAACTAGTGATTAATTGTGTAAGAAATGAGTATGGATAAGAATAGAGAGATTCCCTAATTGGGAACGTACGCGGGAAGAATAAGTGTTTAATTTATTTACATTTTTGTTTAGACTCATCTAAAGTAAATTTAGAACCTTATACTATTGCTCTATTGCATGGTTATGGGAGGTTATCTAGACCATGTATGGGTTTTTTAGGATAATCTTTCCATTAAGAGCAGTGCCTCGGACTTGCGAAAAAATTTTCACTCCGCTTAATGGAAACATCAGCCGGATTTTTATTATACAGTCACTTTTGCCCATATTGACTGAAATCATTTGAATTGTTAATATAGATTATTTTAAAAATTAACTCCACACATGTTTACACAAAATTTCCTAATTCACATAATTTATTTCTCCCTATTTCACTTTTATACGAAAATAATTGTTCATATTAGGTCCTTTCCTTATCAATTTATTTAATCTACTTATACGCTGACGGTTCACACCAAACATAATCTTGTCGCTCTTGAGATCACTCCACTAGTCCACTCTTCAAGCACAACTACAACAGGCTGATCCCATCCGCTGTTATCACTTTTATATGCGATGGACAGAATCTTCTGAAAGCCAGTTTGCTCAATTTTTAAAATGGAAAACTTCGATAACAGATTTTTCCAGAATGGAGGCGATATATGTGGACAGTTCTCGTGGGCTTTACGATTCGTCAGCTCAGGAATCATTCTTTACGATACAAGGCGAGGTCCAACTCAAGCAGCCCCCAAGAAATCAAACGCTATCCAACAACGCGCCACAGTACGTTTTCAACTTTAAACTTGAACATCTCAGAAACATCCCAATTTATTCTAGTTTATCTCTAAGTCATTTACTTGTAAGATCTGTATATGCTGTTCAGGTATGCAATCACACATGCACGCGCACCCATGAACATGAGAGAGCGAGCGAGGGAGAGCGAGAGAGAGCGAGTAGAGAGTGAGAGAGAGGACGAGAGAGAGAGAGAGAGAGAGAGGGAGAGGATGGGAGAGGGTTTGTGAGAGAGAGAGAGAGGAGGAGGGAGTGAGAGGAGGAGGGAGGAGAGGGTGTGAGAGAGAGAGAGAGAGAGAGCGAGGAGAGAGAGATGAGAGAGAGAATCTGGTTTTTTTTTTCTTAAGATTTTCTTAATTGTTTTTTTTTTTTACCAAAATCATATTTTTTATGGAGCCTATTTTACTAGGAATACATTTACTGCTAACCGATTATAATATAATATATTGTAGTGGGTCTGAATTTTTAAACATCATATAGACAATTACATATTTTTATTATTAATTTTATTCGACATCTATACCTAATTCGTTAATGGAAACAAATCATCTATTTGTCTATCATTTCAAAAACTAACATTAACTTTGGTCCAACATAATTTATAATCAGTATTATAAATGTATTTAACTATACAAATAATTTATTTATTTCAACTCTAATTAATATATAACATATATTAATTTTATTTTAACATTAAACTAAAAATTCTTAACATATAGTTTTCGCCAAAACTTAAGAACCTCAGTTCCTGGTTGTATCTTGGAATCGACCCTTTTTTCTCGATTCAAAAATCCCTGCGAACAAAAGTCAACCCATCTTACAATCCTTAAATACCAGTGGACAAAAGATGCACACTTCTATTAAAAGTGTTATGGTTAATTCGGGAGGGTTGTTGTTGTCAATGTAGCTGCCATGCGTCACTGGTTGTGGCGAGCGAGGGTCCTCATGTTTTCGAATATATTATAATTTTAAATATGATTCTCTTCTTCTTGTATTGTTAAGTCCATGTTTCCCTTAACATAGAATTAGGCGCTCTCCCCTAACAGGGAAGAATTTGAACCATACTAATTTCGTTAGATTCGTTTCGTATAGATGTCATTTGAGTGGTCAGAGGTCATCTTTCCGCCTCATATTGACATCTAGGAAACCAAGGTAGTACTAGGACGGGGAAGGAAAATCGGTTAAATTTTGTTTAGAGGCCTTTTCATTCAGGCTTAAGGATCTTTTACGAGCCTGACCATTCTTCAGACTCGGGACCCACCCGGCTCTAAAGCCCCTCCGGAGGATTTTTTCATCCTAAAAAAATATAACGACCCCGGCCCGGGTTTGAACCCGGACCAGAGGCAAGGAGCATAACCACTATTAACTATGTCAACGGAGTTGATAGAAGGGGACGTCATTTTTACTATCCCCCCTACTGTAGGGGTTCATACAATAACTAAGCCAAAGCTAGGAATGTGGTGTTACCAGTTATAAGCCAACTCCCCTAAAGCTGTGAAAATCAGAAAATAAAATATTATAATTTCTCCTTTTTACACAGGTTTTTTGATAAAAATATGATATATAGTTTTTAATTCCTGACTTATTTTGTTATACTTTGAATTTATATTAAGATTTCTATAACTAATATAATACAAAACACAGTTTTAGTATTAATGCGGGTGGGCACAGACCGGCGGGAGGGCCCTTATTGTTAATAGTGTAGTTCAGTACTGACATTATATTGACAGCACAAAAAACATTTGTCTTTCTCAGTAGTTTGTTCTTAGTTCTAGCAGTGTGGTGGATTTTAGAATTGTCTTTGAAAATTCAGTTTAATGCATAATTTATTTTGGTATATTAAGTGTTTAGTTAGCGTTTAATAGATTGTTTTTATACATTTTAAAAATATTTAGATAATAATATTTTTTTAGTAATATTTCGCGCCTAAGTTACTGTGCGATAGATATAAGGAAAACACAGTTAAACGTATGGGTATATATACATTAGTTTGGTTATACATTTGAACATAATTTGGACACAGTAGAAGCTGGGATTTGATATGCATACAAAGGAGATGTTAAACAAGTTAGAAAAAAAGTTAAATGTGGTTATAAGTTTTAAAAATAACTATTATATATAATATTGCTATTATAAAATTTCGAATTGTCCAGTATATAATCCAATATAATTTATTTTTATATCATAATTTAGAAGACTGATGTATTTGTAACAGAGAAGTAGTACCTTCCCCATTACTAGCTGCCTGTACCTGCCAGTGAGGGTGAGTGAAGGGGTGGATCTCTATCAACTGGTTTGAAATAAAGATAGTCCACCACGGCCAACAAACATGAATGTAACCTGGTATGCTATCTATGAATAATCAAGGGCTATTTAACTAACCTTTCACCCTTTTCAAATATATTGACAGATAAGAATGTACATTTAAACCATTACTGCCATAAAATCAGATTACAATCAGCGTTGAATACACACAATATACTAAAAGTTGCTAGTAAGAAAAGATACAATGTACTAGTTACTATTATATATATAAATAACCTGTCACCCTTTTTCAATATATGAATAGATAAAAAATATGCTTTTAAATTAAATTAAGAATAAGATTTTTAATACTGATAGTTATATAGGGAAACTTTGGCAACCCAGCAAAGATGCTATAGGACAAGATGCCATTACTTATTTTAAAAATCGTCCAATAAGGAATATTTTATTTAAAATTTGGAATCCCCCCTCTAAAAGTATATCAATGTCCACGGCGTGGGTTCGATACCTTATAAAATGAAAGAATTGGTAACCTTCATTTTCAGTTTTCTTAAGTGGATCAAAGGGAAAGAAGACGGCCTCAAAATATATCAAGAGAAATAAACTGCTAGAAAAGGTGAGTTTGCAAGGATAGACCATAACTAATAATCTAATTCAAATTAAATTTTATATAGACTACCAGAAGCTAACTTATCGTACTCCACAAATACCATTAGACGAGCGTCCAAACGATACTTTACAATCCCATTTCAAGTTCTAATCTTAAAAAGTACCTCATTTCTCTTTCTTAAGCCTATCTTTACCAAAAAAAAAACTGATTTCTAAGTAACCAAAATATGTTTTACATTAATGTTATAGAATATTTCTTTAAATTTTTAATACCAATAGTAGGCCTACATTAATTTGGGTAATGTTTTCATTAAACGCAATGATACATTTTTCTAATCCAGGTTGACACAAGCACATGCACCAACAAACGCGAAGCAGTTTACACAATAGGAATCACTCGATGCAGACAAACATATCCACGATATTTAACGAACCTCAAAGCTAACCTAATGCAATTTAAGAACTCTAAGCTGTGTTGAAAGACCAACCTAAAACCTAACTTAATGCAAATTAAGCACTCCAACCTTGTAAACGAGTACGCGAGTCTTAGTCGCAGAGCTACGGAACTTGCGCTGTTTCGAGTCCCCATGGGGGACGAAATTATTCTCATGGAATTTCGGCCAGTATGGGACCGGGTGCCTACCCAGCATCGTGAGGCATTTCGGTAGCCAGAATAAGTAGCGACTTCAGGTTGAGAAAAAAAACAAGTTATAACGGGGGGGGGGAACCGACATGCTGCACCACATGTCACCCCCTACAATGGCTAGATGATCGTTTACACTTTGTGATTAACACCATGTGAACGTGAGGTCATAAGCCGGTTCATAGGCCAAGGGGCCTTCTAGGCCTGTCGCGCTTGCAGTTTTTAATCTGTGAACGAATGGAACGCCACAAAATAAATAGTAAGTTCTAAAATTCTGAAGTACGTACTTGCATTGGAACATGTGGTGTTGTTGTATAGAACATTCGTTAAAATCAATATGGCTGTCAGGTCTTCATGTTCCATAGGTAAAATGTCATGGAAAATTACATTGAAATAATCGTTAGAAAAAATGTAAAAATGTATTGTAAATGGTGGGAATATAATTCTTAAATAAAACCCTGTTGGCGCAAGCGCATGGAGTCTGTCTGGAACATAGAAAAATGTCTTCCTGCCACTTGATGGAAACTTCAGCTCATTAATTTTGAGAATAAAAATCTTAAGAAAAATTTTGGCGGCCAAAATTGAGATTAAACAATCAGGTGAATTAAAAAAAAAGAACTACTTTATAGTGTGCTACGTGGTACGCAAAGGATGCCAGATATAGTAAGAACAGTTAAGACTCGTAGACTTGTGATGCGAAGGACATGTGGCATGTACGGTTGTATGGGGGGATAATTCAATTTATGTTATCAGTTATATATTTCTGTAATTTGAACTTACTACAATTTTTGTGACCAGTAAGTAAGTAATTTTCGATTCTTTAAGCATTTAAAATTTACATAAAGGTCAAATAGACAACAGACAGGCATTCATAATATATATAAGAAAAGTTTTAAATTAATTGTGTTAAATTACACGATTAAACCAGTAGGCCAATATAATTTTCAATTACATAAGATTTTGTTTTTCACTGCGGTGTGACATTCTTAAATAACTGACGGAAAAGAAAAAATTGTGCGGAAGAATTTAGAGAGCCCACGAGCTCTGATTGAGCAGTAAAGTCGTTGCTCAGACGTTGCGAACATGGGTCCGATGCCGGCACCCCGGTCAGACATGTTTCCTGAATAAAGTATTTTATGTGTTTTTTCCTCACCTATAGTAAATTTTAAGGGCCAAAAAGATCTCCGATCATTCGTTTAATTATATTTATCTATTTAATATGAATGTATAGGGGAATGATGTGTTCATGTATCAAATGTTCTTGCTGACTGCTGATCACTCATCCAGGGGATAGTCTCCACTTAATTGTGTGGTAAAAAAATCTTTGTGTGTGTCCAAGAGTTTAAATTTCTCTTTGCTGGTCGGGGTTAGCGTGGGGTTGGTTAAAATATTTACAAAGGGAAATATCCTTTTTATTTATATTCCTCATTGTTGGATTTGGCTGTATCTGCTCGGAGTGTGTGGTCACTTCACAGTGGCAGTGTGCCAATTTGC
>JASPKZ010006785.1:0-25180 GCA_030220185.1 Diploptera punctata | reverse complement strand
GTTCGGTTAAGTTACAATGGGAAAGAGTTTTGTGTGTGTGTGTGTTGTGTGTGTGTGTGTGTGTGTGTGTGTGTGTGTGTGTGTGTGTGTGTGTTCAAGCGCTCGCGTGTGTTTTAATATTTGCATATGCGTGTGCATGTGTGCGCATGCGTTGTTAAGTCTTGCACTGGCGTCTACTCTGTTTACCTTCAACGTCTCAATGCTCCCGCAAACGCCTATGAACAGACTCGAAGGTTGTTCGTTGAGGATGGCGTCTATTCGGATACTAGCGAATATTCCACGTACTTGACAGCAGCTCTTGCACTATTACTTGTACTGCACCATATAATATATTACGATACGAGGTTGGGAAATGGTTTTTACAGAAAGGAGGGAAACGTTAAAAACCGAGCGACAGCAGATCTGTAGTTTAAAATCATTTTAATATGTCTATCATCTGGCATTCTAAGTAGATGTTCGTGCCAATTTTGCCTCTGTCAATTGTATCCGTCAATTTAAAAATATTTAATTGATCTCTTATCTCTGTACTTATTTTCTGATCCATAAGAGTGTAGCCCCGCCGTTGGCCTTAAAAATCTCATACTGTTGATTTATCTGTATCAAATACCGATTACTCTTTATTCCCTGTAACTCTCCCATTTTTCCCTCATAGATCATTGGTTCCCTATCTCATATTACTTGTATAATACCCCTCTGTAAGCAGTTAAATTTGTGCGATATTATTCATTCACAGCCTATACATTATTGATATAGGGCTACTTATTTTATAACCTAAAAAATATAATAAAATAGCAGTTCATTATGTTTATACTACTCGTATCAGAAGGTTAATTATTAATGGTAATTTCAATTATCCGTTAATACATACATCATCATCATCATCATCTTAAGGCACGACAACTTCAAAATTGAAAGTTTTGGCCTTCTCAACAATCCTCCTCCATGCCAATCTGTCTCTTGCCATATTTAAATTAGTCACTTTCATTTTCTTTAGATCGTTCATTGTGTAATACACACATATGCATATTTAATTCTTAGGGCAATAGAATGCCAAGCAACGATTATTAATTAAGTAATAATTTAAATTATATAAGATAATAAAAAAACATTACTTTAGACATTAAAGGTTAGCATCATGACTTATAACAGAAAATTAAAATGTGACCAGAAAAATTATTTAAAAAAATAAATTCATAATTTCTCTAACCAACAAATCTACTTAACATCTATGGGGATAGTATAATGTAAGCAACTTCTGCTTGTATTTCAGTTTCTAAAGTTAATTATTCCTCAGAGTGTGGCAAATACTCAGAATCAGAGCTATTATCACTATATCCATCATTTAATTGACTAGAGAACTACAATTTATTTCTACAAGCTATTTTCCACAGATTCCCTTTGTTTTTTGACACTGTCTTGCAGTTACGGAAGATGCATGAAAGATTAAGGCAAGGAAAAAATAATAAAATACTATACCATATGTTGAGTTTACTGCAGAAACACTTGACACTAGATTATTCAAAACAAATTACCTACAAGGTGGCATGAATAGTTAAATTTTGCCAAAAATGTGGCTTGGCACTTTCTTGCCGGGAATCCCTCAATTAAATCTTTGGTAACATTTACATTATTCCAATGGTCAAATTGGAACTAAATTACTGTCTGTTTGTATAGGCCCTGGGGGTCCGTCGGACCCCAGCTGTGCTCACAACAGCAACAGGGCGCGTCCCCGGGCGGCGGATAGGGGAACGGTCGGTGGTTTGCTTGCATTCCTCCCGGCTAGGTCCGGACCGGACCCGCGGGGTCGTCAGGACTCGAGCGACCTGACGTACTATTTAGCTCGTGCTGCGCCCACTCCAGCAGCAAAACGCGTCCCCTCGGTGGCGTAGTGGGGAAAAGGTCGGTGGATCTGCTAGTCAGTCCTCCCTTCCAAGTCCGATGGACTCGCGGACCATGAGTGGGGTCAGCAGGAAAAACATTTGGCTATAGGGGCCTGCTGTCAAGCCTGAACGACCCCGGCCCACAGCAGGGGGCCTGTGCCGCAGTTGGTGGGGCGGTGGGAGACTAGGGATTCGTGCACCCTATCTCCTGGTTCATTGAACCTGAGACCATCTGTGGGGGCACCATGGGAGATGAGCTCCCTGGATGCCTACATTGCTCAGTGGGCTGCCTCACAGCAGCTACACGACTTGGCCTAGTCTTGCGAACGGGCTGTATGGGACAATACCGGGCGTAATGCTGGGAATTACCACCAGGTCGATAAGCTCGGGAAAGGAGTAAGCGCGGTCTCCAGGGTCTCGGACTTAGCGCTGACTCTGGAACCGAGTGACCCAAGGACAATCTGTGAGGTCGTCAGGAGTTGAGCGACCTGACGTACTATAGCTCAGGCTGGACCCACTTCAGCAACCAAACACGTCCCCAGCTGGTGCACTGGGGGAAAAATCAGTGGATCTGCTAGACAGTCCTCCCGGTTAAGTCCAAGGGACTCGTGAACCATTAGTGGGGTAGGCAAGAGTTGAGCGCCTTGTCGTACTATTTGCTCATCTGTTGGAGCTTGCGAGCTCCGTGCTGGCCCACAACAGCTGCAGAAGGCGTCCCTGGGGGCACACCAGGGCTCGGCTCGGACCAGTCCAGCGGGGAGCTACTGTACTGGTTCCTGGCTTGGCCTACGGGCCCGTCGACAAACTGTGGGGTCGCCAGGAGATGAGCACCTGGATGTACTAAAAGTCTCACACTGTTGGGCTTGTAGCCCTAGCCGGTCTCACAACGGCTGCAGGACACGTCCCTGGAGGCAGAACAGGGGAATGGTCGGTGGATCTGCGACAGCAGTCCTCCCGGCTAGGCTCATGGAGCCCGTGGGTCAACTGTGGGGTCGTCAGGATTGAGTGACCTGATGTACTATGTAGCTCATCAATTGCCCAGAAGTGCAAACTCCAACACTCTCTCCCTGGGGTGTTGGTTTAAGGACCGAGAACTTGAACGTGGACGCGAACATAGGATAGGGAGGACTAGAACTAGGACTTGGGAGTATGGTCATGACGACCGAGGTATCCCAAGGGGTGGATGGCAGGGCCTAGATGTCTGTTTGTATAGGCGGTCTCGGTGGTATACATATGAAGCGTCCGCTTCAAGACTCGGTGAATCATGAGTTCGATGTCAGCAAAGTTATATTTAAATGAGGAAGAATCAAGGAATTGATTTGTTTCTGATCAGAAGTTAAAATAGTTGTTACAAGATGGTGTGGGATATTAAAGACCAATCTACATCTACAATGGCGTAACAGCCCATAGTTGGGCCGTAGCCTCTCCATTGTTGAGTTACTACACCAAGCTAATTTTGTTATGCTTATTTCCCTAAAGATGCCATGAATGGTATGCGGAACATACCAATCCAATAAGACATCTAGTAGGCAACTAAGGTATTACTAAGATGAAGAAGGTCGGTAATTTTGTTTAGAACCCTTTATTCAGCCTTGAGGATATTTTACGAGCCTGAAAATCTTCAGACCCGGGACCCTGGATTAAAGTCCTTCCCGGAGGACTTGCTCCTTGGATTTTTCCATCCTAAAAAGTCCATATGTATGGCCGGTTTTGTACTCGCGATCCTCGGGACCAAAGGCAAGAAACATGCCCACTAGTCCACCACGACCGATATATTACAGAACAGAAGGATATAAACCGCCAAACTGAGAATTTCTACAAATAGCATTACTTGAGATAATGATGTTGGCTTATGCTATTGATGTAATACTATTGGGTCATAGCGAGGAGATACTAAAGGACAACACGCACACACTATTGAGTAACACTAAGAAATTGGGACTGAAAGTAAATATCAATAAAACTAAATATATGGTCACACATAGAAATACATTATATAATGGAAATTGACAGCTAATGACAAATGAGAGAAATTTTGAGGAAGTGGCTGATTTCAAATAAGTTAAACATAGGCTCAATTCTGGAAATGCGTGCTATTATGCATTACAGAGACTCTTGACGTCCCAACATCTTTCAAAAAACGTTAAACTGAAAATATATAAAACTATTATTCTGCCGGTTATATTATATGGATGCGAAACGTGGACTCTTACTTTAAGGGAGGAAAGGACGAGTATTTCAGAATAAAGTTCTTAGGAAAACTTTTGGACCAAAGAGAGATGAACAGACAGGTGAATGGAGAAGACTAAATAACAATGAACTACATGGTCTTTATACGAAGCCAGATATAATAAGAACAATTAAGTCTCGTATACTGGATGGGCAGGACATGTGGCACGAATGGGGAATGAAAGACGTGCATGGAAGCTTCTTGTATCAAAACCAGAAGGAAAACGCCCAGTTGGTAGACCAAGAATAAAGTGGGAGAATAACATTAACTATGATTTGAGGGAAGCAGATTATACAGGGGATGATTGGAAAACATTAGCTCATGATAGGGATGTATGGAGAGCTTATGCCCGCGCGGCCATGAACCTCCTGGTTCGATAGTGCCAGTGAGTTAGTTAGTTGTTATTTGAGAAATTTTGAACAGATTTTCAGTCATAACTGATTTTTTAAACTCAAGTTCTGGTATAATAAAGATTCTCAGAATGATCTCTGCAACCCTCCTCCTCCATGGTAAGACAAGCTTAGAAGTCCTTGACCTACCATCCGTCTGCATCTCACATGTGTTAAAACAGAGGTGAACGATCATACAGCCAGTATAGGGGTGACATGCCGGGTCCTCCAGCCATTATAGCTGGTTTTCCCAACCTGGAGCCACTATTTATTGTAGCTACCCAAATTCCTCGCGATGATGGGTAGCATACTATTCATTATATTTTACGGTCTCACTTACCAAAACATGGAATTCCCTTCCGCCCTATGTCAGAGACTGCCAAACTATAACACCCTTCAAAAACAAACTAAAGAATTATTTAATAACAAACTAACTTATACACCTCACTGAAAGTATTCTTTTAACAATTAATAAATTTAATTATTTATGAAAATAATATTAAGATTAACAAATGTTTTCTTTTGTTTGTTTTAAATATTGTATCAACGTAAGTTTTCTATATCTCATTATTTTTCTTTGTTTTTTATAAACATTACTTACTTAATCACTGGCACTATCGAACCCGTAGGTTCATGGCCGCGCGGACATAAGCTCTCCATACATCCCTATCCTGAGCTAATGCTTTCCAATCAATCCCTGTATAATCTACTTACCTCAAATCATAGTTAATGTTGTTCTCCCACCTCATTCTTGGTCTACCAATTGGGCGTTTTCCTTCTGGCTTTCCTACAAGAAGTTTCCAGGCACGTCTTACATTCCCCATACGTGCAACATGTCCTGCCCATCGCAGTCTACGAGACTTAACTTTTATAAACATTAGACAGAGACAATTTAATATGACTTGCTTGTATACACTTTATTATTAGTTTTAGTCTTAATTTTAACTAACATTAACTGGTTGCATTATAGATCGTAATATAATAGATATATTTTTGATCAAATTTTTATTGAGTATTTAATATTATAGTTAATTGTGATTGTTATATTCTGATGTAATATATGTTTGTCCTGGTGAGTGGAAGAGAAGGCCACATGGCCTTAACTACACCAGGCTAAATAAATCTAATTTAATCTAATCATACTGGCCGATATTACATGAGAACATGTCTTCCACCATAGGGTCTGG
Source organism: Diploptera punctata (assembly GCA_030220185.1). Taxonomy (NCBI): domain Eukaryota; kingdom Metazoa; phylum Arthropoda; class Insecta; order Blattodea; family Blaberidae; genus Diploptera; species Diploptera punctata. The sequence goes on along the minus strand of JASPKZ010006785.1, from coordinate 19,494 downwards.
CACCAGCGCAAAATCCCCTAGCCTGCTCATAGGGTAGATGCCTTAAACCGCTCGCTACAGAGCGCGACAATTTCTGCAATCAGCATTGTTTATATTATCTACTCCGGAATCTAAACATTATCATTAATTTGTAAATGGGTGGTACAGAGCAGAAGTGGCCCAAGTCCAAATTTCTTTCTTTTGAGAAAAAACTAATATAAAGTTGAAGTAATATATTTAATTACATATGAAAAATGAAACATTCTTTTTTACAGTGAAAAAGGACAAATACAATACTTGGTTCACTACTGTTCTGAAGAAAAACACTGGTCGACAAAAATAAACTTTTTTCTTTCGCAAGAATAAAAATATGAGATTTTAGAAGTTTTTTCATCCTGAATTTAAATATTTTAGTTTTTTCCCTATCAGGCAAGAGTTTTCTGTGATATTCATTTACATTTTTTATAATTTTTAATAAAATCCATCCACTCTAACTCATTCTGACTTACCTAGAACGTGGTAGATAGTGATTTTCGGGCATATTTTATGTAAGATCATTTTTATTTCCATCTGAATCATTCTCAGTTTGAGCTAGGTCAGAATCAGAGTTATAAGTTAAGGTCATATCTGCATATACCGGTACAGGGAACTCGTCATATAAGGTAAAGATTCCTATGACAGGTCAAAGAAAATGCTAAAATCAATTTTAAAAAAGTAGCTGTCACAAAAAAAAAAACTGTGCCTGATGGAAAAATTCTGACTACATATATAAATTCAGTATGAAAAAATGCACTAGATTCACTAATCAGATTCTTAATTAAAATATACAATTATGGAATATTCACCTAAAAGGTCCGTCTCCTCAACTTAATTAAATACTATTCCATAATTTTATATTTTAATTTTGAATAATACCTCAACGGAACACATCATGAATCTCATAAAAGTTAATCAGATTCTTGTCAAGAAAACCTTGTCGACCAGTGTTAGATTTTTGAACCCTAATTCACATGAAACTAGGATTTTCAGTTTTTGGACTTGGTCTACTTCTGCTCTGAACTTCTCTAATCTAAACAAATACATTTTAGACCAGTATTTCACATAATCATGAGTATTGCTAATTAGAATAACATGGCTGAGCAAATTACAAAGTTCAAGAACTTCACATATATATCATATTTACCGGCATATGAAACACTTTTCGCCATATTTTTGTGATCTGAAAGATGGATGTGTGATTTATGCATAGAATATTTCAGCGATATACATAGCCAAGGCCTGGCTTATCTTTCCATCTTTCTACCTTCTGTCAAAGAACAGTTCTAAAATTCCTTAACTATTGTGCCAGGTTTTTGAAAACAATAAAACAATACTATTTGGAAGGGGCAAATATTGTGCCGGTAGAATGCCTTTTAGTAGTAGCACAAAAGATAATTGACAATCATGTACGAATGCCAGGTTAAGACTACCTCTACCACTATAGCAGGTAATACCGCTTGCTATAAGATGCTAAAAACTTATTTAAAGATAATTCCATACTGTCTGAACTCAATCTGATAGTAAAATACGTTACTTTCAAAACTAAAAAGAAAAATGTACATTTCAAACGTACCCTTATTGTGTATAACTTATTGCAAAAATACTGTACATGAATTATGTGAGTAAATTATATATATATATATATATATATATAAACGAATTTAATTATTTGGGTTATAATTTAACATTTCAAGATGAAGCTGACATACTTACTTACTTAATCACTGGCACTATCGAACCCGTAGGTTCATGGCCGCACGGACATAAGCTCTCCATACATCCCTATCCTGAGCTAATGCTTTCCAATCATTCCCTGTATAATCTACTTCCCTCAAATCATAGTTAATGTTGTTCTCCCACCTCATTCTTGGTCTACCAACTGGGCGTTTTCCTTCTGGCTTTCCTACAAGAAGTTTCCATGCACGTCTTTCATTCCCCATACGCGCAACATGTCCTGCCCATCGCAGTCTACGAGACTTAACTGTTCTTATTATATCTGGCTTCCTATAAAGACCATGTAGTTCATTGTTATGTAGTCTTCTCCATTCACCTGTCTGTTCATCTCTCTTTGGTCCAAAAATTTTCCTAAGAACTTTATTCTCAAATACTCGTAATCTCCTTTTCCTCCCTTAAAGTAAGAGTCCATGTTTCGCACCCATATAATATAACTGGTAGAATAATAGTTTTATATATTTTCAGCTTAACGTTTTTTGAAAGGAGTTGGGACATCAAAAGTCTCTGCAATGCATAATAGCATGCATTTCCAGAATTGAGCCTATGTTTAATTTCTTTGTGCATCTCATTCCTATTTGTGATTATTGTTCCTAGGTATTTGAATTCAGCCAATTCCTCAAAATTTCCCTCATTTGTCATTAGCTGTCCATTTCCATTATATAATGTATTTCTACGTGTGACCATATATTTAGTTTTACTGATATTTACTTCCAGTCCTAATTTCTTAGTGTTACTCAATAGTGTGTGCGTGTTGGCCTTTAGTATCTCCTCGCTATCGGCCAGTAGTACTACATCATCAGCATAAACTAACAGCTTATTAATACCATTCAGTTGTAAGCCTTCCTCATTCTCTAAAGATTTAATGGCATGCTCTAGTACAAAATTAAATAGTAGAGGAGATAGTGCATCTCCTTGCTTCAACCCATTCTGGATTTCAAAAGTGTCTGAAAACTGTTTGCCTACACGCACCCTACTCGTTGAGCCATTTAGACACATTCGTATAAGTCTAACTAACTTTTTAGGAATTCGAACTCCAGCAGGATACTATATAACTTCTCCCTCTTAATTGAATCATATGCTTTTTGGAAGTCTACGTATAGTTGATGTACAGTACCATTATATTCCCATTTCTTTTCTAAAATCTGTCTTATACTAAGAATCTGATCTGTTGTAGACCTTGTTTCTTCTAAATGCACATTGATGATCTCCTAGAATGTCATCAATATAGGGAGTAAGTCTGCTTACTAATATATTTGTTAGAATTTTGTACGAAGTTGAAAGTAATGAGATGCCCCTATAGTTGTTGCAATCAGTTTTATCTCCTTTCTTATAAATTGGTACGATAATTGATTCCTTCCATTCATCTGGAAGAGCTTCTTTATCCCAAATCATACTAAGCAAACAGCGTATCTTGTCCATCAATTTTTCTCCCCCTGATTTTATCAGTTCTGCTGGGATCTCATCTGAACCTGATGCTTTATACATCTTCAATTTTTCAATTGCCATTTCAACCTCTAATGCACTTGGCTCTGCGACTAGCATTTCTGCTGTCTGTAACTTATCCTCCTCAATGTCCTGTTCTGTATGTACATTTAATAGCTGATTAAAATAACTTTTCCATCTATTTAATATACTCTTGGAATCTGCAATCATATCCCCATTTTCATTCCGAATTATGTTTGTTCTAGCCTGAAACCCTTTCTTCTCTATACTAATTCCCTGATATAATTCTCTAATGTTCCTATTTTTTGCATTCATTTTAAGATCATTAATCTTCTCTCTCAAATATTCCCTCTTTTTACTCTTTAGTAACTTGGTGGTTTCCCGTCTAACACTACCCAATTGCTCTAAATTTACCTCATTTGGCTCGTGTAACCATTTCATTTTTGCTAGCTTTCTTTTCTTTACAATGTCGGCACATTCCTCATCAAACCATTTCTTGTTTTGCCTCTTTTTAAACAACCAATGCTTTCTGATGCTGACAATTTAATAGTATCTCTTATAGCCTCCCATTCTTTATTTATATCAGTTTCTTCTTCGTTTGCCACATTGTCATCTGAAGATTCCAGTACTTCAAATCTATTAGCAATTTTGATTTGGTACTCTTGCCGCATTTCATCATTTTTCAAGTTTTTTAATTCATATTTTACAGAATCATCTTTAGCGTTGTTCCTCTCATAAGCGATAGCCGTTGTCTGATTTTCACCCTGACCAGATGATGATCTGAATTGCAGTCTGTCCCTCTAACTGATCTAATATCAATGATGCTACTGTGCCAGCGTTTACCCACTAATACATGATCTATCTGGTTCCGAGTTTCTCCATCTGGGGACGTCCAGTGTATTTATGAATATCCTTATGCTGAAATGTTGTGCTCTTAACAATGAGATTCTTTGATGTGGCAAATGTGACTAATCTAACCCCGTTGTCGTTACTATCTTCATGAAGACTGAATTTGCCTATTGTTGGTTTGAATATATCTTCCTGCCCCACTTTTGCATTAAAATCTCCTAAGACAATTTTCATATGATATCGTGAAAGGCTATCAAATAAGCATTCTAATTCTTCATAGAACTCATCCTTGATGTTGTCATCTTCATATGATATCATTTCATATGATATCGTGAAAGGCTATCAAATAAGCATTCTAATTCTTCATAGAACTCATCCTTGATGTTGTCATCTTTATCTTCTGTGGGGGCATGTACATTTACAATTATAAAATCATGTCGTTTACCCTTTAGAATTATGTATGATATCCTATCACTAACAAACTTAATATCTCGGATAGCGGATAGGATCCTCCTTCTGACTAAAAAACCCGTTCCAAATGCAGGTCTTTCTGCACCCCCATAATATAATGAAAAGCTTCCTGATTCCTGACTACCTTCTCCTGGCCACCTAACTTCCTGTAAAGCGACTATATCCAAGGGCGATTTATCCAATTCCCGCGTTAATATCTCTAGTGCCCCGCTATTGTATAAAGTCCTAACATTTCCATGTTCCTAGGAACATGTCCCTGTGTTTTGAGCCTTTGGCATGGGTTCCCTGAAGTAGTCCCCGCCCGGAGAACCGAATGGGGGACTATTTGACCTCCGGAAAATTTTACCCCAGTAGAACCCATGTCCGCATTTCTTGACGGTTGTTTTTTTACGGTGAAAGATCGTCACTCTTTCGACCAAGGTACTTATTTCGTCTGGCTTATCACCTTCGACCAGTCCGGCATGGGTAACCCTATCGGCAGCAATGCTACCGCCGGCATAGCTCTCAGGATCATTTAAGCACACAAGCCACTCACCACGACAAGGTAAAGATACCATGGAGGGAGATGAAGCTGACATATCAAAGAAAATCACAAATTTTACAAAAACAACGGGGATAATTAACAGTATAATGAATCCATCTTTAGTACAGAAGAACACAAGATTACGGCTTTATAAGGTTCTCGCAAGACCAATATTAAGATATGGTAGTGAAGCATGGACAATACGAAGAAGAGATAAAAGCAGAATAACAGCAAATGCGATTTATGCGCCGTACAGCAGGCTACACAAAGTGGACCATAAAAGAAACGAGGAAATTATGGAAGAGTTGGATATAGAACCTATTCTTAACCATATACAAAACTATCAGAACAACTGGAAAGCCCATCTTCAACGCCGTCTCATAGAATTCCAAAAGCCATACTTCGCTACTGCCCCCCAAGGCAAAAGATAGCTGGGACGTCCAAATAAGCTTACTTACTTACATACTCACTGGCACTATCGAACCCGTAGGTTCTTGGCCGCGCGGACATAAGCTCTCCATACATCCCTATCCTGAGCTAATGCTTTCCAATCATTCCCTGTATAATCTACTGCCCTCAAATCATAGTTAATGTTGTTCTCCCACCTCATTCTTGGTCTACCAACTGGGCGTTTTGTGTTTTCCTTCTGGCTTTCCTACAAGAAGTTTCCAGGCACGTCTTTCATTCCCCATACGTGCAACATGTCCTGGCCATCGCAGTCTACGAGACTTAACTGTTCTTATTATTATAGTGTGTGCGTGTTGGCCTTTAGTATCTCCTCGCTATCGGCCAATAATACTACATCATCAGCATAAACTAACAGCTTATTAACGCCATTCAGTTGTAAGCCTTCCTCATTCTCTAAAGATTTAATGGCATGCTCTAGTACAAAATTAAATAGTAGAGGAGATAGTGCATCTCCTTGTTTCAACCCATTCTGGATTTCAAAAGTGTCTGAAAACTGTTTGCCTACACGCACCCTACTCTTTGAGCCATTTAGACACATTCGTATAAGGTCCAAATAAGCGCTGGATGGAAAATTCATCTTTGAGACCGTAACAGGCCACACAGCCTAATACTTGCATGGATGATGATGATAATGATGACATATCTTCTGTCAAAGAACAATTCTAAAATGTGCCAGGTTTTTGAAAACAATAAAACAATACTATTTGGAAGGGGCAAATACTGTGCCGGTAGAATGTCTTTTAGTAGTAGCACAAAAGAAGATAATTGACAATCATGTACGAATGCCAGGTTAAGGACTACCTCTACCACTATAGCAGGTAATACCGCTTGCTATAAGATGCTAAAAACTTATTAAAGATAATTTCTTACTGTCCGAACTCAATCTGATAGTAAAATACGTTACTTTCAAAACTAAAAAGAAAAATGTACACTTCAAACGTACCCTTATTTTGTATAACTGATTGCAAAAATACTGGTACATGAATTATGTGGGTAAATATATTATATATTCATAGTTAAATATGTGAAATAACATTATGAGGCTCTTAAGTCGTAAATTAATTATTCATTTTTTAACATCTTACCTCATATTTTATGTTTCTTCAAACATAAAGTATGAGGTAAGATGTTAAAAAAATGACTCATTAATTTACAATATATATATATACATATATATATATATATATATATACATATATATATATATATATATTATAGACACACACACACACACGCCGTGACCATAAAGTCTTTCCTACATTATAACTTCCTATAAGATGGAAAGTTCATCGCTGTGGTCTCGAGGTAGCGTGCTGCCTTGTCACGCAACGGGCCCGGGTTCGATCCCCGGTCGGGGCAGTTTTTCTGGATGAGGCTTTTATCGGGGTTTTTCCTCACCTGTAAGACAAATGTCAGGAAAACTTTGAGGTTCAAACGGTCCCCGAAATCATATAGCCATCATCATCATCATCGTCATCCTTCACCGGTGTGGAAAGCAACGGGAAGCTACCACACCTACAATTCCCTAGTAAAGCTGCAAAGCATAGCATGAAAATGCAATGATTGCAGTGAAAGACCTGCCTTCGGGCAGAATTACTATGGATGGATAAGATGAAAACTATAAAAGTTAGAGTTGTGTGGTTTGTAGGAGATGCAAAACAAACTCTCAAAGTTTTTTTTTGTATAATCTATAATGACGTCAAACCAGGAGAAAGCGCAATGTGTTTTATGGTACCATGAGACACGGTCATCAACTACTCGATTACCTCAATGATGGAATTAAATGTTTTGCGAGCGACAAGGGGTGCACATATGAAAATACACTGACATTGCTTTACAAACTTTGAGAGTGTGTATTTCATCTGCCACAAACACATAGTTTTCATCTCTTAGGAAGTTGTAATGTTGGAAATAATTTATGGACACGATATATATATATATATATATATAGGAAGACCAGCCAAGAGATGGATAGACAGTGAATGCACATCCAATACGTCTTCCTCCGATGAGTAATTTTGGAAATAAACAAGATGAAAATCCTACAAATTAAGTTTAAGAAGAAGATATATATATATATACAGGGCAAGTCAAAATGTTGTGCAGGTTTTCAGAAATTTATTATGTGAAATGTAATGAACATATAATATTGTGAGACATATTGTATGAAAGGTAAACTCTCAAAGTTTTTTTTTTTTAATATTCACAGATGTTTCTATGTGAGCGCCTTTGTTACACGACATATGTCAAGCCGATATTCAATCTCCTGCCAAACTTTCTGTAGCAGTCCGCGGTCGATATCAGCAATGGCTGCTGTGATGCGGGCACGCAGTTCATGCAGTGTTTGTTGGAAGTGGTGGTACGTAAACATGATCCTTTACAAGACCCCACATGAAGAAATCACACGGGGTTAGATCTGGTGAACGAGGTGGCCAATGAATGAGTTGTTGATCACCCTGAGATGCACGGCCTATCCAGCGTTGTGGTAAAGCCGTATTCAAATGGTCTCGAACACTGTCATGGTAATGTGGAGGGGCACCATCCAACTGCAGAATGAAATCTGGACTATCCGCTTCAAGCTGCGGAAGGAGCCATTGTTGTAGCATATCAAGGAAAACATGTCCGTTCACAGTACGTTCATGAAAGAAAAAGGGCCCATAAACCTTTGCATGGGAAATGGCACAAAAGACATTCACTTTCGGAGAATCGCGTTGATGTTCCAGAGTTGCATGGGGGTTACCAGTTCCCCAAATCCTTACATTGTGTCTATTCACTTTTCCTGAAAGGTGGAAAGTCGCTTCATCACTGTAAACTACCCTCTCATGGAACTCATTCTCTTCCATTAATGCGAGAAAATCAACACAGAAGGACGCTCGCAAAGCATAATCGGCGGGTTTTAAGGCTTGAACCAGTTGCAAGTGGTAGGGTTTCATCTGTAACGTTTCCGGAGAATCCGCCATACAGTTTTTTGTGGTAGTTGAAGTTCTGTCGCTCCCCGGTAGGTGGATTTCTGTGGACTCCGCACGAGCATGTGCGAACGCGTTCGACTGTCTCTTCACTCGTCGACGGACGGCCAGTCGATTTTCGTTTACAGATACAGCCTGAATCCCTAAATTGTGTGTACCACTTACGAATGGATCTCCCATCCGGCGGGTCTTTATCGTATCTGGTACGGAAATGTCGTTGAACACTAGTCACAGAGTTGTTACATGGTAATCAAGCACACAGAAAGACTTCTGATCCCCAGTCAACGCCATTTTCCTTTACTGCTCTGCTGTTGACATCTTGCGGGTGAACGCGGAACTTTAGAAGTGGACAACTAAACTTTGAGAGTTTACCTTTCATACAATATGTCTCACGATATTATATGTTCATTACATTTCACATAATAAATTTCTGAAAACCTGCACAACATTTTGACTTGCCCTGTATATACACACAGTATGGGTTCACCGCTGTGGTCTCGAGGTAGCGAGCAGCATTGTCAAGCAGCGGGCCGGGTTCGATCCCCAGTCGGGGCAGTTTTTCTGGGTGAGGTTTTTATCGGGGTTTTTCCTCACCTGTAAGACCAATGTCAGGAAAACTTTAAGGCCCAAACGGTCCCCGAAATCATTATGGCCGCCATCATCATCATCATCATCCTTCACTGGTGTGGAAAGCAACGGGAAGCTACCACACCTACAATTCCCTAGTAAAGCTACAAGCATAGCATGAAAAATGCTATGATTGCAATGAAGGACCTGCCTTCGGCAGAATTACTATGGATGGATGGATACATACAGTATATTTCAGAACATCAGGACCTCGCTTCACACCACTGGCGCATGGCAGCTATCAATGATAAGAACGGCCCTCCCGAGTTAACAATGGCATTGTGTTGTTTCTATAGAAGTGTGTCTCTTTTGCCCACTGATATTTATAGGATTACAAGAAGGGTTGTCTTTTGTTCACTGGAATTTAGAGCTCTAAAGAGAAGGAGTGATGGCCAAGCTATTTCCTAGAATCAAGGTTCTCATGTTCTGGAGAAGCCCAAGGGCAGGTCTTTCACTGCAATCATAGAATTTTCATGTTATGCTTTGCAGCTTTACTAGGGAATTATAGATGTGATAGCTTCCAGTTACTTTCCACATCGGTGAATGATGATGATGATGGCCCGATGATTTTCGGAGATCGTTTGGCCCTATGCTTCCTGATATCTGTTTTACATGTGAGAAAAAAACGAAAAAACCTCACCCAGGAAGCCCGTCCCGATCAAGAATCGATCCCGGGCCCGCTGCGTGAAAAGGCAGCACATTTCCTCGAGAGCACATACATACATACATACACACACACATATGTGTGTGTGTGTGTGTGTGTGTGTGTGTGTGTGTGTGTGTGTGTGTGTGTGTGTGTGTGTGTGTGTGTGTGTGTGTGTGTGTGTGCGTGCGTGCGTGCGTGCGTGCGTGCGTGCGTGCGTGCGTGCGTGCGTGCGTGCGTGCGTGCGTGCGTGCGTGCGTGCGTGCGTGCGTGCGTGCGTGCGTGCGTGCGTGCGTGCGTGCGTGCGTGCGTGCGTGCGTGCGTGCGTGCGTGCGTGCGTGCGTGCGTGCGTGGGTGCGTGGGTGCGTGGGTGCGTGGGTGTGTGCGTGTGTGCGTGTGTGCGTGTGTGCGTGTGTGCGTGTGTGCGTGTGTGCGTGTGTGCGTGTGTGCGTGTGTGCGTGTGTGCGTGTGTGCGTGTGTGCGTGTGTGCGTGTGTGCGTGTGTGCGTGTGTGCGTGTGTGCGTGTGTGCGTGTGTGCGTGTGTGTGTGTGTGTGTGTGTGTGTGTGTGTGTGTGTGTGTGTGTGAGAGTGGAGTGAGTGTGTGAGTGAGTGAGTGTGAGTGTGTGTGTGCGTGTGTGCGTGTGTGCGTGCGTGCGTGTGTGCGTGTGTGCGTGTGTGTGTGTGTTATATTGCAGATTTTCGCGGATATAAGTATGAATATGAAAGTTTTCTTGGGTTTTCCGCGTCTTGGATTCAAGTTCGGCCTCTGGCCACTGATTCCGACGTTTCGGCATGATCCCAAGGAATAATTCCTCGATAATGGCATGTGGGATCATGCCGAAACGTCGGAATCAGTGGCCAGAGGCCGAACTTGAATCCAAGACGCGGAAAACTCAAGAAAACATATATATATAAGAAAAACGTATGTTTGTGTTGGAATACTTGAGTGGCTCAGATGGTTAGAGCGCTAAATTTACAGAGTTTAGAGACTCGGGTTCAAATCCCGACTCAAGCATTAATTTTTCTGTTCATATATATACACAAATGTGTGTGTGTGTATTTTTTTGAAGGCGTTCGACTGGAATTACTATAGGAGATAAAATAAACAATGTAATGAAACAAAAGATTTGATTTTTCAAATGCCACAGGTTTGTCTTTCGACATTCCTGGTTTTTCTCCTGGCATGGCGTACTTGTAACCCACTTCTGAGGTTGGGGCGCCTGGAAGGCAGGATTACGTTGCCCCGATGATATGATGGGTGATGATGATGATGATAATGGTGCGCCAGGATAGGGATGTATGGAGCTTTTGTCCATACGATCATGAACCTATGGGTTCAATAGCGTCATAAAGTTGGTGTCCGGGACCAACACTACCAAAAATAAATTGTTATAAATAAAAACGAATAAAGTTATGTCTTCTTCTTCATCCAAGGAGTAAGCACGTTGGCTCTCCGGTTTCATGAATGCTAGAATTGTTAAAATTGTTCAGACCATCTTCTGTGTGGGCGTCCAACATTTCTCCTTCCATGTGGTTTATAATTCAGCAATAATTTTGGAAATATTTCTTCTAGCATTCTATCAACATGTTCTTTCAAGGAGTTCCTATATTTAATTATTCGATCTGTAAATTTGAAAGTATTTAGTCCCTTTCTTATATCTTCATTTCTTTTCTTATCCAGCGGAGTATATGCTGCTATATTCTGTAAAAATCTCATCTCAACTGCTATCATAACATCGTTTCTTGTTAAACAAAGATAAGTAAGTTTTATGGCGACAACAATGAAATTAAGTACCGGCGATTTAAGTTTTGTGTGTGGTGACAACAATGAAATAGCTTAAATGATCATGTTTATTAGATTTGTTTGTTTTGACCTCTTCCAACAAGATGGAGCTCCCCCACACTATGAAAGGAAACTATGCTCAGTATTCTTAAGCCGTAAAAAAAAGTTAATTGACTCTAACCAGGTTTGAATCCACAAACATCGAAACCATAGGTGCACATGTGGACATGTACCGATTACTATAAAACTTGTTGAGTGTATCTATGTTTTGCAACAAACAGCACTGCAATAAATATGTTAGTTCCTGTTCTGTAACAGCTTGTTATTGGTAGAGTTGGTCCCAAACATCCTATATATTACATGGTTTACTATATATTTTACAGGTATTACGAACAGTCACTGGACCAAACACTAAAATCTCAATAATGACGCGAATGTGCATTATACAAAAACGCTAACTCACTGGCACTATCGAACCCGTAGGTTCATGGTCGCGCGGACATAAGCTCTCCATATATCCCTATCCTGAGCCAATGTTTTTCCAATCATCCCCTGTATAATCTACTTCCCTCAAATCATAGTTAATGTTATTCTCCCACCTCATTCTTGGTATACCAATTGGGGCGTCTTCCCTCTGGTTTTCCTACAAGAAGCTTCCATGCACGTCTTTCATTCCTCATTCGTACATGTCCTGCCCATCGCAGTCTATGAGACTTAACTTTTCTTATTATATCTGGCTTACTATAAAGACCATGTAATTCACTGTTACGCAGTCTTCTCCATTCACCTGTCTGTTGATCTCTCTTTGGTCCAAAAATTTTCCTAAGAACTTTATTCCCAAGTATTCGTAATCTCCTTTCTTCCCTTAAAATACAAATCCGTATAATATAACTGGTAGAATAATAGTTTTATATATTTTCAGTTTGCTTTTTGAAATGAGTTGTAATACATAATAGCACGTATTTCCAGAATTGAGCCTATGTCTAATTTATTTGTGCATCTCATTCCTATTTGTGATTATTGTTCCTAGGTATATGAATTCAGCCACATCCTCAAAATCTCCTTCATTTGTCACTAGATGTCCATTTCCATTATATAATGTATTTCTATGTGTGGTCATATATTTAATTTTATTGATATTTACTTCCAGTCCCAATTTCTTAGTGATACTTAATAGTGTAAACACAAAGTTACGTAATTAAATTATTTTTGTGTACAAAATTTGGAGGTATATAAATAATTTAAGAAACTCGATTTAAAGGGCTGCATAATATCTGTGAATTGTTAAGCCTTGCTTACCTTACTTTTTTACCCAGTACTTACAAATTAGCATATGCTTATATCCAGTTACTTTAACACGTCAGCTTAACTTCCCTCTTCGCTATTAATATTTTGGAAATTTCATACAACTCTGTACATTTCGAAATCTAAAATCTAGAATCATCATTGTTTCTCTGTCTTACTTGTCAACATCCGTCACATCCCGTTACACTATAAGTTACTTGTAGCCATTGACCTAGCTAATGATAGTACATATATTTCTAATGGCACCTAAAATGCATCTTTATAAACGTGGATGTTTGAAAGAGACTCGGCACATCAAAGGATATTAAAATTAATTTCTCCGGACAGCCGTCTGCAGGCCATAATTAATATAAGAAAAAGTGGACCTGTGTAAATAATCTAATTTCTCAGTAAATCTAATTTATGGACCAGTTTTACTTATTTACGGAATAAATAAATATATATTGTTGTAGATTTTCACAGATGTAAGTATGATTAAGAACGTTTACTTGGGTTTTCCGTGTCATGGATTCAAAGTCGGTCTCTAGCCACTGATTCCGACATTTCGGCATGATCCCACATGTCATTATCAAGGAATGGTAAGTTCGAGTCACTGATTTAGGTCTTATATAATCAAACACATTGAGACTTCAGAAGAAAATGGATGTGATATAACATGTTTACAACTTTGGAGTACATTCATTCAATGAAAATAATGGTTTTATGTACATTTGGAATGAAACTGAAGGGGAAGAGGATCGCAGGATCTTTAATCTTGCCTAATGAAACATCTAAAAGAACATGCAAAACATTGTAATCAAGTTATCTTGTATTCCGACAGCTGCACTGGACAGAATCGGAATATAAAAATGACACTTGAATTGAATAACCTACTACAAACCCTTGATATGGACATTGATTTTTACATTTTTAGTGCCAGGACATTCATACTTGTCTAATGACACAGATTATGGCATGATAGAAGCAAAGAGTAGGAAAATTACATATCCTATATTTATTCACAAGACATTGTGAAGGCATGCAAGAGAAAACATCCTTTAAAAAAAATTCAAATTGAACATAGCGACTTCTTGTCAACCAAGAAATTGGAAGAAGCTAGTAAGAAAACTGTTGATGGCCACAATGTTAATTGACCATAAATGCAATGGCTAAGGTATGACGAAAATAAGTATTATTCACTCAAATACAAAACCAGTCTTGATCCGGACATAGACATCTATGAACTTATTAATATGGAAAAGAAAGGCAAAGGAAGACAGACCAACGCAACAGTTATCAGAACAAGATCGTATGCACAACCAGCGACGTGCAGTTACTAATGATAAGAATAAGAACTATTATTTGTTGGATTTGCTGTCTTTCATTCCTCCCATCGACCACGCTTTCTTTAAGCATTTTCCCAGCATTTCAAACACCCGTCAATCACAGCTTGCTCAAGACATGTAGAAGCTGATGACAATGATCAAATATCCTATGTGTGAATATGTAAGGAAATAAAAAATAAATTCCAGAAATGGTCATGGAAACAGTAAATTTTTTAAGCATTTAAATTTTATGTAATGATTATTTTCAGTAGATAACTGAAGCAATTCCATATTTTTTTATTTAAAAAATTATTATAACTTTAAATGTTTATTATATGTCCTCAAACTCACATGAAATAAGTAAAAATCTATGTTCTTTGTATGAATAGACCAAATTTTGATTTGTAAAATATACACTGATTTTTTTAATTCACATATACCTTTAACTCTCAATAACACAAAACAGATTTTTTGGACTTACATCACTTGTATTCTGTGAAAAATCAACCTATTTTCCTAACTGAATCTTGGTTGGCCTATATGCTCTTGTCTTGTGTGTCTTCGATGGTGGACATGGCCATACGAGACCCTTGCGGTACTAGCAGGTTACGGCTCCCACTTTTTCTAGACAATCGGCACTTGATGTCAAGCCGGGTTGTCAGTCCTACGTGACGGTCGCATTTGCTCCCAGAACAAGCGTCTGGTACTCGTTTCAATTAGAGGCTGAGTAGACCAAATTAGGACAAAGACTGCAACGAGTTCATAATGCTTATGCACATTATATAAATATAACCTCCATATTTTAAATATTGTTTTGGATTCGAACAGAAGACACTTCCTCTGTTTATTATACTACATTTTGACCACCTCATCATCCCTTTGCCTTTTTACTCGCTTCCATTCACTATCTTCCCATTACAATTTTAACACATTCGGGAGACAGCTATGGATGTACATCTACATCGAACTCTTACTATTCTTCAGCTTTCCTTGTTTCTGCTATCCGACTCTGGAAAACCTTCACCTCTTATATTAAGGGCTGCCCAACTCAAAAACAAGTTTACTGATTATTTCCTTAAGCAACGTATAACGTATAAGTACAAGATAATTCTATTATATTTTGCACTTTCATTGTCTAACTGATAAGTTATTCAAGTTGTAGGTTATATATATTATTATCATATACTGTCATACGAGAAAAAACGAATATTAAGTATTCAATAGTAGTTTATATAAGATGCATGCAATTAAATTGGTATGGGCATGTACGACGAATGCAAGAAGAAAGGAAGACCTCGAAACTCGTGTATGCAAGAAATAAGAACTGGAATGAGAACAAGATGACTGGAGGACATGGAGTAGATGGATAGAGACGAGTGGAGAAGGAAAATAAAACTTTAGGCACAAAAAATGTGTAAATATTAAAAATCTGTATATTAAAATTATTATTATTATTATTATTATTATTATTATTATTATTATTATTATTATTATTATATACGCCTACGTCATAATTTCAGATACTTTACTGAGAAATGAATAGGTCTACAATTGAATAAAACAAAGTAATTATTCGCGCGTTTAAAAAATATCTCCCCCTCTCCCTCGTGTTTTTTTTTTTTTTACTTGCCTCATTCCTCGCCAATCTTACAGGGATGCAATTTGTAGGGAGACGAATTTTAATTCTAGATTACACACACACACACACACATATATATATATATATATATATATATATATATATATATATATATTTTACCATGAAGAACATAAAGGAATGAAGTTCACGTTCGAGACGATACGAACTTTTAAACCAAGATACAAATATTTCGATTTCAAACACAAAAGAACACGGCTGGAAATCCGATATCCTAGCCACATTTCACCTCTATACTTGCTGGAAGATCATCAATTCTGTACTTATTAACACATGTGGATGTGAGGTCAATAGTCGGACAGGCCAAGGGCCTACTAGGCACATCACGCTATGCAGTTTAGTTTATTATTATTATTATTATTATTATTATTATTATTATTATTATTATTATATTAATAAAGAATATGATTCCTGACAAAAATATATGTATTAAAATCAAATGTATAACGATAGTGCCACAAATCTACTGGTGCCTTGGAAGAGTTATTGAAGCAGTTGTATGTATAATATGCTACATATAAATACAACTACTGTACTTTCAAAAGTGCATGTTCATGCATGTCATGAGTAATCGTTTCTAAGAATATGTCCAGTTTGGCAAATTTCAATGACAGTAAGAAGAATGTCATTTTAACATATCGAATAAGCGTCGTCTGAGAAATAATGCTTAGGGATATAAACGGTTATTTTTGAAAGAGGAATGACAAGTGAATAAACAAGGAAACGGAAATTTAAAAAAAAATTAGTAACTACAGGCTCAGACGTTTTAAATTTAATGTATATTAAGTTTACTGTTTATTCTTCAGCAAACATGAAGTTAAATTGGACGAAGTTATGCATCAACCGGCTAAGCGATTTTTATGTCATCTGTTGCATTGGCTCATGAAGTAAGTGTACGCACATTTTTAGCGCCAAATCGTTAAGTATAGCCTTATTATTAAAGAAAAATGTAAACACCATCAGTCCTATCAGAGATTCTGTTTTGCAACAAACGGCTATGAAACCAGATTTTAAATGCCAAGCCAAATTTTGCATCACGCAGCTAAGCGCCAAATGTTCCCGCTCTTAGATTGTTGTTGCACAACTGTAAAAAAAACTTGCAATATTCAGCATTGATAGTATAGTGAAGATTGTCTTAAACTTTAAACGTATTTTTCTCGAAACTTGCATATGGCGCATAGCCGGTTGATGCATAATGCTGTATTATTGAAACAAAATATTGGGAAACGTGTATTGAATATGTTCCGGGGGAAAAAAGGTACACATGTACACGGTTCAATTATATGTATATGCACCCTTCTCTAGCAAATTCTTCAATATAGTATCAAGAATCGTGCAGAGAGTAATTAAATACAAGTTCAATCCAGGAAATGCATGCCATTATGCATTATAGGGAATCTTGTGTCCCAACTTCTCTCAATAAACAGTAAACTGTATAAGTGAAGACAACTTTTAATAAAAACTTGAATTATATGATAAGTTAGTCAACATTTTCTCGCAATTTTATATATAGGCCCCTTTGCTGCAGACTCACACAGTACTATAGTCGGTTCCAGATGTCTACGGAGCAGATGTAAACAGTGGTTGTAACGGCGAAAAAGCGCGCTTCACAAGCGGATAAACCTTACGAGTACATCGACACGCAATTACGGTTTCATAACATATTTGTTTAGCAACAATAAAATGCAATACTGGCAATAATAATGAAATTAATAATGATAATGATAATAATAATATAGTAATACTAATACTACTATGATAATAATAATATAATAATAATAAATAATGATAATATAATAATGAAACTGCCAATAATAATAATAATAATAATAATAGTATTATACCAATAATATAATAAAACTAATAATAATACTAATATTATAATAAACTAAATAATACTACTATAATAAATAAAATACCAATAATAAATAATATCTAATCGCCGTGTTTGAGGGTTCTTCTTCAATAACGTTTATAAACGTTTATAATTGTCTGTTGATTTCTCCCGAACGAAATCCTTTCCTCTGTTTAATTTTTCTTCACAGCAGACATTCTGGAAGGACCTGGCATAGATTATCGGACATCTTTTCAGAAAGGAATAGTGCATTTATTTAAAAAAACACTTGCACACGTCAGCTGAATATATCACATTCACTACTGTAGGCTCAACACTTACTTAATTTTACTGAACATAACGCTTCATCAATGCTTGAGCACATAAGTGATACTGAGGGAAAAAACAAGAACTTGTGTTGTAATAACTAACTAACCTACTGGCACAATCGAAACTGTAGATTCATGACCGTGCGGACATAAGCTCTCTACATATCCCCTATCCTGAGCTAATGTTTTCCAATCATTCCCTGTATAATCTACTTCCCATCATAATCATAGTTAATGTTATTCTCCCACCCATCATTATTTGTCTACCAACTGGGGTGTTTTCCCTCTGGTTTTCCTATAAGAAGTTTCCATGCACCTCTTTCATTCCCCATTCGTGCCACATGTCCTGCCCATCGCAGGTCTACGATACTTAACTGTCATTATATCTGGCTTCCTATAAAAGACCATGTAGTTCACTGTTATGTAGTGTTCTCCATTCAACTGTCTGTTCATCTCTCTTTGGTCCAAAAATTTTCCTAAGAACTTTATTCTCAAATACTCGTAATCTCCTTTCTTCGCTTAAAGTAAAAGTCCATGTTTCGCACCCATATAATATAACTTGTTAGAATAATATTTAATACACAATTGATCTTCTTGTGTGATACAATATTAAAATATATATACAGTCAATATGCCCTTCACCAATAAATGTTTAAAATGGTCAACAAGTTTCTACAGCCAAGCTGTCATTCTCAAGACCAGATATTGACTGAAGACATATAGATAAAAAATAAAGATACAAATTCAGTTAAAAACAACTACGTCACATGACGCAATCATTCACAAAGTGAAAGTAAAACATAATAAAACTAATCCTCTTTTTTATCAAGTAGTAGAGAAAGAGGGGGCTGTACGGAATAGGGCCTTTGTCTTTGTTCATTATTTTATCCTTATTTTTATAAATTTCCCAAACTTTCAAGGGACGTTAAGGAATTTGAAATCCCTGACCGAACGAACCAACCTAAGATTACTTTTGTTGCTAGCGTGACCGTACTCAGAAATATGCTGGGCAACTCCAGATTTTTCAATTCTGTTGAGTCTGAAATTGGGCAATATGTTTCATTAAATCTAGTTAAAATGGATCTTCTGGTTGCCCAAACATAGTCAAGTCACAGTCATTGCATGCAATTCATAAATACGGGATTTCTCTATACAATCGACTTTAATCTTTAGGGTTTCCAAGTAAACTATTTAATGGCCAAAGTGGGAAGTGAAAATCCATTTAGTATCTAGTTCCTTTGATATTTTGTCAAACCCTAGTAAGAGGGGGAACGTACGGCATAATAGCAAAATCTAGCTTTATGTAAAGTAGGAGAATGGGGGAGAAGCTGTAAGAATTCCACTAACAAGTTTTCTAATTCAAATTTACGGAATCAAATTATCAAATAATATTTCCATTGAAACCATTTACCACTTAGCTATATCTTAATGGTTTTGGTAATTCCTTATGATATATATTTTTACTTAAAGAAAATATAAGAAATAACTAAAAATTGAAATAGGATATTTAGGGAAAGAAAAAACGTACACTGCAGGTATA
>JASPKZ010006784.1:0-66895 GCA_030220185.1 Diploptera punctata | reverse complement strand
ACCCCAAAATTAGATCCTAAAAGAAATAAAATAACCTAAAGCCAGTTAATAATAATGTCCCAAAGTTGAAAATTTTCTGGTTTCTCCTCTGTTTTAAGATACATAGTTTATTTATTAGTACCAATGTGACTCTTATCTTCCCGATTGAAAAGAAAAAAAGTATAGATTCTTACTGTATACGAATTGAATGTTAATTTTGGGGTCTAAGGTTCGTTTCTTTATCCGTAAATATAATAGAACATTATGTTCACGAATATCGCACCGCTGGTTCACCAGAATGTTAACCGCGGGGTCAGTTAAGCCCTGTCGTAATGATAGCGTTAAGATCTCTATTGTTTAAGTGGTCTTTGGCCCGAGCGGTTGGCCTTGGTTTTGGAGGATAAATGCCACCTTTAAACATGTTAAAAACACAGTAAACAATAAATTAACATTATTTATTAAAACAAAACCAAACATAAAGAAATATTAGATCAACAACATAATAAAAACTTTATTAAAATCAGCTGAAATCGCCATAATGTCAAACGTCAAAATACTAAAGTGTTAAAATTCAGAGAGAGAGAGAGAGAGAAAATATTCATTTAAAAGTTTCAACTTTGTTCATTATTCTAAGTTATTTGACCCTTAGGTCTTCATGCATTTTCAACAATTATAATTATTCTAAGTTCTTTGGACCATTTGGTCCTTTAATTAAATTTAGTTTTGAAAATGACCATTTAAAAAAACTGAACTTTTTAGAGTGATAATAAAATATTTTTAAAGCTTCTTACCCATGTAGAGCTGCCTCCCCTGCCGGGGACCGCGTTCGGTCCCGCCGCCGTTCTCCTTCGTTAAAAAATCGCGAATATTTTTATATGATAACTTTTAAGTTTCTAATCGGGGAAATTTGGGTGGAAAGTTCATGATCTAGTTTAAAATGGAAAGCTTTGTTCTACTTTCACTTCGCAACTCACATCATTCTTATCTAATGTGGTCATCTTTCTTGACCAAATAATTCTGGAATCTTTTGACATGGTTTGATCCAGGATATAGAAATATGCCTTTTTTACTAGCGTTTTTTATATTATATGAGTATGAACTAATATGTTTTTCAGTGCGGATAATTATTTCTTATTTTCTGATATAATACACATGTATATGTGTCTATCCTTTATCGGCTTTTTATAGTATTTTATTATTATGGCAGTTAGGCCCTAGTGTTGGCATAACAGTCTTTATTTCTGTGTTTGATATAGCTCGTGTGTGATCGTTGATGTAGATGTTGAACAGGGTTGTACTTAGTACTGCACCTTGAGGGATTACAGTTTTTGTTTGTCAGAATTTGGAAGTACTGTCATTGTATTTTGTAGCACAGAAACGTTGTGAAAGGAACTGGGTGATCCAGTTTAACATATTGTTTAGAAACGCCTAGTTTTGTGAGTTTTTCAAGTAATTTGTATCTCCATACTGAGTCGTATGCTTTTTCAAAATCAATGAAACTGTTAGCGTATCTTGGTTTTTGTTGAAAGATTCTTTAACATCTTGAGAAAGTTGAGTTGTTTGTAGACAGATGTTGTCTGAATCCTGTTTGTGCTGCTGTTAGTATGTTTTTACTTTCTAAAACCAATTTAGTCTCGCTGAAATCATACGTTCTGCTGTTTTTGCAATGACACTTGTTAAAGAGATCGGTCTGTAAATATTATATCATCAGCTGTCTTTCTTTTTTTAAAATAGGGATAATTACTGTTTTTTTTCAATTCTGTGGATACAGTAGAGGTCCATGATAGGTTAAATAATTTCAGTAGTGTATTCCTTCCCTTTTGGCCAAGATGTTAAAAGAAAATCAACATGTATTTTATCTGGACCAGGAGATGTATTGACTTGTAACTCATGTATTGCGGAATTTAGTTCCCATATGGTGAATTCTTTGCTGAATATATCATTTGTTTGTTCTTGATGCTTCTTAAAAGTCTTCAGATCTTTTTTAATTTGCCTTTGTTTCTTTTTAGCTTTAGGAGGGAGTTTGTGTTGAGAGCTGTAGTGCTTATTAAAAGCTTCAGCAATAGAGTTGTTGGAAATAAGTGTTTTTCCCATTAATTTGAGTGGTTCTTTCTTTGTATCTCTCTGACTTGTGATTTACTTATATATCTATATACTTTTTTTGAGTCTTTTCTGTAATCAGCTTTTTCAATAAAGTCACTGAATGGGTCATTCCATGAGAAAAGGGACATTTTGGTCTATTTTTTAATATTGTATATTTGTGTTTATTTTTTTATTGTAAGGTTGTCTACTCTTTAGACTTCCTGTTTCACAATAGCATTTATGTGGGGAACCTGTTTCTTTGTTGTTCTGGCTCCAAGAAAATAGCGGCGTTTCATGCAGATGTTATTACCCTATTTTCAATAACTTCAAGGTAAGTTTTTTTTAAATTTTACAGCAACATAATATATTGGGAGTTTGTAATTTCCTTTCTCGTACTTTGATGTATGAAATGCAACAAAAAGCACTTATATAGATGTTGATTGGACAGAGTAATATTAAATTTAGAATTTGCATATTAACGTGTAATGTGAGTGACAAAATGTGCTATTGTATTAATTAAAAAGCAATAAATGTTGTTCATTTTTATTAAAAATCTGGTATTATTAAATAGAGGTAAAGAATGTTATTGGGTGAAATTAACAACTTCTATGAATTTTATTTAATGTGATATATCAAATTATATTAAGGTAATGTGTGTGACAATGAAAAACTTACAGTATGGGGTTTTTACACATTTCAGGAGAAGAAAATTTCCTGACTTGTTTTTGGCAATGAAATAAAATTTGACATTATTGGACATTGTTTTCATTCTGTGATTGCCAAAATTCCATCAACCTCTGCTGAGAGAATGAGAAAAATGAGGCAGAAGCTTAAGGAAGTTTCTTGATAAGACATGTGTTCTAACTTGCCTCTTCACAGCCTCACCAGTGCGTACACAGGACCTTTGCCATGTGAAGTGGCAAAATAGTTCAATTTTTTCACCTGTAGTTTATGCTTTTGTTTCAGCACCTTCAGACTAGCTGCAATATATCCGTTTTTAAATTGTGAACTTATTCCACCTGACCAAATACTGACTGTAAGGAAATATAGAGAAAAGAAGAAAGAAAAATTGAAGAATCATAAGAAGGAAGTCAAGATCTCAATTGAAGAAGAAGAAAAAAACATGTTGCTAGATTTAGGCATCTGAGAATTAGATTTTGGCTGTGAATTCTTTGCACAACATAGTTCCGGCATGTTCTGCTCACTCATCATCTTATCTGGTTGAAATTGTATGCTTGTCAGCAAAAGAAGATTGCTGGGTCATGAAATGCTGATTGCAGGGACAGGTTGTACAATCACTTGCAGGAGAAAGTCTTTAATAATATGGTCTCCACATTGAATTGTTCATGGCATGTATGGAGAAAAGAAGGGCGTTCAGCCAGGGTTCAGGAGGAAGGTAGTGCAGCCGATTTGGCAAAATATATACTTTCCCTGTTGCCATTTTTCTTGGAACATTATTTTATGAAAAGAGAACAGCCAAAATTCTATAATGAAGAAAGGTTAATGGCTACATCTTCCAACTCAATTCAAACCAAATATTGAAGTCATACAGGTGGACTTGTCTGAAAATTTTACTTGTTCTGCACAAGATGAAATACAAAGTTTTCATTGGGTTTAACCTGAAGTCCGTTTATTTACTGCAGCTGCCTGGTATTCTGGAGAACACCATCCCATAGCCATAATGTCTGATAACCTATATCATACAAAAGACACTGTGATTGCATATACAGACAGGCTACTTGAAGAAATTCCAACTGAAATAAATGAAGTCAGTATTTGGTCAGGTGGAATAAGTTCACAATTTAAAAACGGATATATTGCAGCTAGTCTGAAGGTGCTGAAACAAAAGCATAAACTACAGGTGAAAAAATTGAACTATTTTGCCACTTCACATGGCAAAGGTCCTGTGTACGGCACTGGTGAGGCTGTGAAGAGGCAAGTTAGAACACATGTCTTATCAAGAAAGTCTGAAGTTTTCAGTGCATACATTTTTCTGAAGTAACCAGAAAAGTATCGTCTGTGAATATAATTCTGCAGATAGAGAAAAAAGAAATCAGAAAATGAAGCTGGATAAAGTTTTTGAGATAGCACCCATCATTGGTGAAATCTCGAAAATCCATGCCATGTCTCTCAAAAATGAATTGGAAACTTATTTTGTATCAAAGCATAGCATGTTGAATAACTTAGAAGTAATTCTAAAGAGAGACCTTTACACAGGATGTCATAATTGTGAAATGTGTGAAAGTGGAGCTGCAAGGAAAACGCTCAATACCGCATTATGTTGCAATTTGTCAGTTTTCAATTGATGCTGACTGTGAAGTAAAGGTGCATTTTTAAAAAGGTGGGAGAATGTAAATCATGATTTACTGTCAACAAGGGAGATGTAGTGTTCGTTAATAAAGATCCCGAGTTGGAGTGAAGGAGTAACAGAATTTATTATAAATTTAAAATGGAAATAAATGCTGCTCAAATTTATTTATATCTACTATCATCTGTTTTATGTATATACACATGTTATGTACTGATTTGTATTACATTTATTTCATGGTAAATAATTGTAAATCAATCACAATTATCAACCATTTTGTCATGTTGTTGATTATGTAATGAGAGTGACAAAATACTGTAATGTGAGTGACAGATAAAATTTGTGTTTATTCATTTCAGATTTACCACAATAAATTAAAACTTTTGCTGTAATAACCTGTGTGTCTCATTAATGTACACAGCCAAAAAATTGTTTTTCCAGAACTTTTACAAGAGCAGGGAACTACATTTTTCTGTATAGTGAAATTTATCATGTTTTTTTCCTGTAATGTGAGTGACATGTACATTTTAATTTTTTTTGTCCATTTATTGTAATTCAAAATTCAAAGAAAATATATCAAAATGTAGAGAATTTAATGAAGAATAAACATGCTTTATTGATGTTTTAAATTTACTTAGGACTATAGATTTATAGTAAAATTTAAGGTGGGAAAATAGTCAAATTGTAATGTGAGTGACAGTGGAATGACCCGAATGCATTTTTCTTTGCTACACAGATTTCTTTTTTAAAATTTGCTGCCTTTCTTCACCATTCTTGTGTATCTATTGGGTTGTTGGACAATTCTGCTTTTCTTCTTGCTGTGTCCCTTTCTTCTTTTAACTTGGATAAGTCTGTGTTCCAAAAGGGTTTGTAGTGTTTAGTTTTTCCTCTTGGGTTCCAATTTTTTGCTGCTTCAAGAATTATGTTTGAGATGGTATTATTAAGTTTATCTGTAGATACTTTGTACTGAATTAGGTTTAATTTATGTTCAGTTTCTTCTGTAAATTTTTCCCAGTTAGCTTTTCTAAAATTCCAAGAGTATTTTGTTTTTTGTTTACTGTTGTTTTGTTTGTCCTGAAGATGCTAATGGATGATTATGATTTACATTTCTAATTAAAAGAAGCCTGATCTATTTGTTGATTTGTATTTTTACTATTATCTTGGAAGATTGAATTCTCCAAATTTCTCTCTAAGATATTATCAATGGCTACATTAAATTTAATTTATGGATTAAAAACATTAAGATTATGCTACTGTATCACATTTTACAAGCATTTACAGACATGAATTCAGAATTTTATTTTATATTTGAAGAGAAAAAATATATGCTTAGATCGGGTTTTGAACCCAGGACTTTTGAATTCAGAAGTTTACAGTAGCAATAACATACCATTAAATAACCAGTCTAGGCATATATTTTTCTCTTCAAATGTAATTAAATACTTGTTTACAAATTTCAAATAGTATTGAGTTTGTGTTGATGTGAATTGAAAAACATTGTGTGTTAAATGTTTATGTTAATAATTTAAATATATCCACCGCTGTGGTCTCGAGGTAGCATGCTGCCATGTCACACAGTGGGTCCGAGTTCAATCCCCGGTTGGAGCAGTTTCCTGGGTGAGGTTTTTCCTCACCTGTAAGACAAATGTCAGGAAACTTTAAAGCCCAAATGATCCCCGAACATCATATGGCCATCGCAATCATCATCATTCATATTCGTCTTGGATTAAACTTAGGATTAAGGACTCTATCATCATCATTACTCACCATATCATCGGGGCAATGTAACCCCGCCTTCCAGGCGCCCCAACCTCAGAAGTGGGTTACAATTACGTCAATGCCAGGAGAGAACACCAGAAATGTCCAAAAGGACAATCTGGGGCATTAAAAAAATAAATTACAATTGGATTTTATTAGGTCGGGTACATTATTTGTGAAGGTTTTGTTCTGAATGAATGATTTTGTTCCCTAAGACATAGTACCGGTACTGTAAACTTTTACATTATTATAGTTTTTATGAAAATATTGTAATAAAATATTTGTTAACTTTTGCTCAGATCTATTATTACTGCAAGTGCTATTAGCGAGAAGTTGTATATCAGATAAGAATAAGAATAAGATTATTTTTAAAATTTAAAAATAAAGGTTGACCTATCTGTCTTAAAGAGGAGTGGACAGTGATAGTGGCCAATAAAATATGGAGCCGTGATCACAGTGTAAGATACATATTTTCAACAATCGTACAAACCATGTTCAAATCGATACATCACATCTCTAGATTTCTTGTTGAGACTTTTCATTACGTATTCATAGTATCCTATTATCTGTGACCAATTAGGCAATGAAAATTTTAATCTAATTTTTGATTATGAAAAACTGGAAATACAATTATTTCATTTATAGGCCTATCACGCAACTGTTTCTTTACACGTAATTTAGGATAATTAACCTATTTTATGACTCACTCAGTACGTCAAGTAAGTCTTTACAGTATTAATGTATGATTACTTACTTACTCACTGGCACTATCGAACCCGTAGGTTCATGGCCGCGCGGACATAAGCTCTCCATACATCCCTATCCTGAGCTAATTCTTTCCAATCATTCCCTGTATAATCTACTTCCCTCAAATCATAGTTAACGTTATTTTCCCACCTCATTGTTGGTCTACCAACTGGGCGCTTTCCCTCTGGCTTTCCTACAAGAAGCTTCCATGTAAGTCTTTCATTCCCCATACGTGCAACATGTCCTGCCCATCGCAGTCTACGAGACTGAACTGTTTTTATCATATCTGGCTTCCTATAAAGACCATGTAGATCATTGTTATGTAGTCTTCTCCATTCACCTGCCTGTTCATCTCTCTTTGGTCCAAAAATCTCCCTAAGTACTTTATTTTCGAATACTCGTAATCTCCTTTCCTCCCTTAAAGTAAGAGTCCATGTTTCGCACCCATATAATATAACTGGTAGAATAATAGTTTTGCCTGATTACCAATAGAATTATTCTAAGGGTAGAATAATTAAAAAAAAATTGTTGGAGATCTTCTTTAGCAATCTTATTTTTTAATGAAATCAAATTTCTTAGGTATGATTCCTAGTTGTTTTATTTCTATGATCCAGAGTGCTGCAGCTCATTTTTCAGATAGCTAAAACTAGCAGTATCTTAATTACAGTAGAAGTTAAAGCATCTTTATGGAAAATACAATATTATGTTACAGATGCACCTCACGAGTCATAACATGCTTTTTAAAGTCAAATATAAATAATTTGGAATCATGATTTTAAAAATAAAATAATTTAAATACGATTGATTATTATTATTATTATTATTATTATTATGTATTAATAACTAATATCCGGCGTACACTATTATGCCCAAATAAATGAAATATTAAGGGTTAAATAAATTATATGGCAGGCCTATAAACTGTGACGAACCAAACATTTCGGTTGTTAATTTTTAATTTCGAATTTCGGATAAACCCCCATTTCTAACGGTCGTATTTCGCTGATTTTTTAAATAATGCCTACCTCGGTTTATTTCAATATGATATATTGAATTTCGTTGTGAAACATCGAAAAGTGCCACAGCTAGAGCGATTTTTAAATTTTAATTTAGATGAACTCCACACCCAATGTTTTTGAACATAATATATAGCATGAGAACCTTCTCCATGAAAAAAATAAAATGTATACAACCTATGTGCCAACTTTCATGGTGATCGGTTAAACGACGTCCAAGTCTATTAATCTCAGATATACCAACATTCATTTTACACGCTTTATATTAGCTTGACCTGTATCTATCTATCTATCTATGTAACGGAATCTTTCAACGCGATTTTCACCCACTTAAAATCATTGGATCGACTTGAAACTTTGTATACTTGTAGAGGACGCGTGACAATACAATAATTTCATATTTATTTTCTAAAATCCTGGCCATAATCATCAGAAAATCAAAAAAAGTGTTTTTGTATCAATGTAACGGAATCTTTCAACGCGATTTTCACCCACTTAGAAACATTGGATCGACTTGAAACTTTGTATACTTGTAGAGGACCCGTGACAATACAATAATTTCATATTTATTTTCTAAAATCCTGGCCATAATCATCAGAAAATCGAAAAAAAGTGTTTTTGTATCAATGTAACGGAATCTTTCAAACGCGATTTTCACCCACTTAGAAACATTGGATCGACTTGAAACTTTGTATACGTGTAGAGGACCCGTGACAATACAATAATTTCATATTTTGTTTCTAAAATCCTGGCCAGAATCATCCGAAAATCAAAAAAAATGAAAACTGGTATAATAGGTTGCGGACTTGTCGAGTTTTTAGTCAATCGTTGTAAGAGCTCAGTTGGTAGAGCAGTGAACTCTTAGTGGTATATAATTTCAGTAATCCATACGTCGCTGGTTCAAATCCGGCTGGGAGGGTTTTTTTATAGAAGAGTATTACTTTTAGCTCACACTACAATAGTATCGAATTTAAAGATATTTACATTTTTATCTTATTCTGTAAAATATTAAAACTAAAAAATAAAAAATAAATAATAGTTTAAAAAAACTAAAAGAACACGCTTTATTAGAAAACTAAAAAATGAAAAATAATTTTAATTTCCAATACGCTTGGGATAAAATAAAGTGGTCAACAAAAAAATCATCTCCAACACATATAGAATAAAATTAGAGTTATCAACAAAAAGAAAATAATTTTACATAATTTACCATCAAAAGCGTGGGGTGCTTTTTATGATTTTTACATTTTCTTCTTAGAGAGCTTACTTTTACCAATATCTGTTTATTATCAAATATATTAATTGATATAGAGCACCCCACGCTTTTGATGGTAAAATTATTTTCTTTTTGTTGATAACTCTAATTTTATTCTATATGTGTTGGAGATGATTTTTTTGTTGACCACTTTATTTTATCCCAAGCGTATTGGAAATTAAAATTATTTTTCATTTTTTAGTTTTCTAATAAAGCGTGTTCTTTTAATTTTTTAAACTATTATTTATTTATATATGAGGCGGATAGAAGCAAAGGGGTACAAGTTTTACAGTATTGAGAAAAACAGATTAAGCTGAAGGTGTATAAGAAAACCATAGACACTTGAAAAGTATGTCATACTAGACCTACTCCTAACACATGCACTTATATCCCTTTGGCACTAAATAAAATTATGCACCAAACTAGCTTTTTTGCAAAAAAAAAATACACCGTTTGTAACCGCCTAATATGTAGATTATTTAAAATGCCTTACATAATGGAGAGAGCGAGGAAAAAAAAGGGGGGGGGAGATTCTATGCCAGGAGCCCATTTACATTAGACACCGTTCAAACCGGATAACCAATTTTTCCTAATGGTGCGCCAGATTATCCAATAAACTGTAAACTAATCTGATATACACTAACTTCATCATTTTGCTCATATAACGAAATAAAATGAGTATTGGTAGACTCCAGGCATGGAATAGCCAACATGGAATATTATACTTACAATGTGACCAATAGTAGTTGTAGTTTGAAAGTCTAATATCAGTAGTTTGATAATAATCACTGTAATTCGAATTAATTTATAAATGCAAAATACTTTCATTATATTTAGTTAGAACATTCAACTTACGATAATTTAAATTTAGCATGTTATATCAACAATTATTTTGGCAATCGTTTTTCATTTGGTTATGTTTGCGACTGTTGATCGATAACAGGTGATTACAAGTGAATAGATTTTATCGAGTTTTGAGAAGTAATGGAGTTCGCCATCTGGCTTATTTCGCGGGATGTTGATCTCATTCGTTTATTGAACCAAACGACAGCTATATTCATAGTCTGTTTAACTAAATTATGATGTATTAACTTATAATTAACAGTTTAAGTTGTGGTGCGTTACAGTTACGTGTGACTTTTGTGCATATTCAGTGTCACACTAATAGTCTAGTGTTTTTACTCTTTATGATCGGATTTATGATTTCGGAGACTTACATAGTGACTACTATGAATACAATTGAAACCCTTGACATGGTGGTTTCAAAGTGTAATTATCAAAGTTGTAAGTGCGTGTGTTTGGCAAAAAGAAGTATCATCTATGTATAATAAAGTAAGCATTACTGTACCTTGGTGAAACTACAGTTTATCATACCATTAACTCAATGTAAATTAGGCCTAATGGTTTATAATAATAATAATAATAATAATAATAATAATAATAATAATAATAATAATAATAATAATACTTTATTTATTCTGGCAGAGTTAAGGCCATAAGGCCCTCTCTTCCACTCAACCAGCACAAATACAAATAAATATTCGACAAATATAGATATACACTATACTAATTATAAACAGTTAAATATACAATAAATGTAGCAATGTAAATGTCATGTACAAACAACATTTTATAGGGTAATAACAATAATGATACGATAATAATAATAATAATAATAATAATAATAATAATAATAATAATATAAATATGATACATTATATGGGAAACACCAATTAATATATGTATCTTACACTGGATAATAATGAAGTCGAGTTTAGAGCAAATATAAATTTAGATTTCTTTTAAAAGATGCCAATGTCCGGCAGCCCCTTATTTCTTGTGGTAGAGAATTCCAGTTGCGAGAAGTGGAGATGGTATATGACATGGAGTGATGTGATGTCCTATGTTGCGGTATATTAAGTAAGAGACTATGTTGTGATCTTGTGTTTAAGTTATGGTTTGAGGATAGTGTTATGAACCCGAGTGGATTTATTAGGCTTAAAGGACCTTCGGGACTTGGAAAATCTGGTAGCGTTTAACTAGCCGAGCGTTAGTATGAGGATGTACAGTTTACATGTTTTGAAATAAACAAAGGAAGTCTTATTTTAAACTATTTTATTACTAACGTATAAATAATTATAAATCCTTAGTAGTCTAGCCCTAATCTAATCTAAGCCTATATTAAAACTACAGTACTCTCTTGGGGGGGGGGTTTGAGAAGAGGGAGTTGTGGAATTTTTAAATCTAACCAAACCTACATGATTAAAAATGTTATATCCCTTTTCTAAAATATAGTTTCAAAAATGTTAAATGGTACTTGATTCAAAATCCAAAAGACATGGACTACATATTAAGAAAAATGGTCGGTGACTTACCCTCCAGCAGTTTACACACACAGACAGACACGAGACCCTCACTTCTCAAGTGTTATATACTCAAAATGACCTCGAATTACCCGTAACTGTATCATACTAACATTCCAATGAACTAAATGTAGGGATGTTTACAGTTAGCTTCAACAAGACTTTGAATGTCTAAAGTCCATCTCAAACGACAACAGACTTGAATGTCTAAAGTCCATCTCAAACGACTTTGCTCGAATAATTAAGATAATCTATAAAACAATAAAAAAAATCTATATAAAGAACTATGTATTCATAACATATTCCCCCCTTCTCAATCCCAAGAAAGGGTCTTTTAAGGCCCTTTTTGGGGCCGCTGAAGTTGTGTACTTAGACTACGCACAAGCTTTTTAATTGATCTGGATTTTGTTTACATTGATACTACAGATTGCTCTATCTCCTGTTCCTAAAGCTACTTAACTAGTATTCACAAACAGGAATTTTAACAGGAACAATTTTTTTTATAGTCATGAAAATTAGTGTGTTCAAGTTAATCCATTTTCTCTTTACAATTAACCGTAGTTCCCTTCCTCTATATGGGACATAGACGTTTTCATACTTTATCAACCACATTTATCTGGTTTTCAAATTACATCTGGAAAATGGATTAGCCTGTCACTCCGAACCTGAAACAAGAAAACATATATAAAACACAATTTATCTACTCTTCTTCCTTTTCAACTGTTCCATAGTTCTGTTTTCTTCAATGCTGTTTCTTTTCCACACTGTCATTCTGAAAAAAAAGAAAAATCTAAAACTTTAATTAGAGCTTATCACTTTCTTCACAACACTCGGCTTTTCCACTAGCCGCGTTCACCGAGAAACTTGAGCACTTAGTTCTTGTTTGGCGCCGCGCATGTCCGCGCTCATGTTGATCTCTTACAGCATCCCGGGTTGAATCCGATGCCTGGGACCACGTTCGGTGATGGTATCTTCCTTCGGTCGGGAGAGAGCCATGCCGGATACTGGGTCTGTCCTTTGAAGTTCTCGAGACCAGCAATTTCTTTTAGGAGCCATGGATTATCCGGAGGATAGGTTTAATGGGATTTCTGTGTTTTTATCCAATTTTCTTACTGTATAATACTGGTTGGGAATTATTATATGATCCACGGACGATCAGAGGTTCGGTTTGATATGGTTAAGGTATTTGCTTGGTCTCTCATGTCGCACCGTATTGACTGGTGGACATTTCCCATGTTGAATGACTATCCCTGATGTAGTAAGTCGTACCCGCATAGACCCTGTCTTCCTCCTTTTTGTTTTTGGTATCAGCTAATCTATGTTTCGTGGTGTGGGGGATGTCCTAGGTGACTCAACATCCTTCGTCGTTTCTAGTTAGCCCAGTCGTGCTCGTAGTGTCAGATCGTGTGCGTAGTCGTTCTTCTTGTGCTGAGGGTTTTTTTTCTTGTTTACCGTTATTTTTGTTTAGTTTTGCTGTTTTTTTCTCTTTTTTTGATTTTTATTTGTTTAAAACTATGGGTTTGCACTACCTTTTTCTTAATAAATTCCATATGGACTTTTAGAAATGAATCAATAGTACCTTCTGGGGTCTCAAAACCAAATCCTAGTTTCTTACTAAGAATAGTATCCCTCTTAACTAAACCCCGAATCTTGAGCAACCATGTACATCTTTACTTTTATAATTTTCCTACGTTCAGTTCCTCTAAATTTACTTTTAGTTAGTCATATCTCAATGGTGAAACCACCAAAATTGTATTTTGCATTAAACTTTAACTGCCAACCTCGTTCCTATACAAATGTTATCCCTGTTTTATCTTTTGGCGTTGCTAGATTTTACACTGGAAACCGAAAAGAGTGCTCTTATGCCTATCAATTTGCATAGCCATCATCAACAAATATCAGTTCCTAAATCATCTTTTATCTTCCCCGAAACTTTCAATTTGACAGTACTTCAGGTGTATATATACACATAATTTCCATAATTAGATCGGTCGATATTTTGCTATATTTTGCAGCCCTAAATTTGCCTAATTCTAAGGTTTTTATCTAGTCCCTTTCTTTATAATAGAGTCCTAGGTTCGACTGGGTGCGCTCGTCTTCACATCAGTCGGAAAGACATATACTACACTTATTTATCATGTAAATGCTACTTGACCAAAGCCGAATTAGTCCTTACAAACACCAATTAATACTCGTATCCTGAATTTCTGTCATCGTTTCCTTAGGGTCCTGAGTTTGAGAGCATTCTTTCCTTTCTCCACTTCTGAAATAACTGCCTCTATTTCTTAACTCTCCCTTTCCTAGTCTTAATTGTTCTTTAATTGAGATATGATTTTTAAGTTACTTGTGTCTGGACAGGGATTCAGGTTTTCATTATTCATTGTGTCTAATTTTCCCGGACTATCTGATCTTACTGCTAATATATCAATCCACTTAGTTTAACCTCTGAATCCTTACTGATTCAATTTTAGAAGTCACCGCGATGTTACGTAACCTGAGTCCTTGTCCTCATTCTCCCTTCTGCTGCCATAACTTCAGATACGGCGTACTTTACACTCTCTTACCTCACCTAACTGTTGGTTTGATTGGCAAATTCTCATAGCTGATTTGTTGAACTTTTATACATTTATTTTACGTTTTGTATACTTTATTCCCTGATTGTTTCTTATCTACATGTATTTAAACTGCTTTTTTCTACTTCTTACTCCCGGGGTTTCCTCGATTTCCCATTACATACATATCATCATTTATTGGGGTTCGATTTTTTCCTTCTTACTCTGAGATATTTACCCACGTCCTACTCCAGGGTTCTCTCCTTACTTCTTCTTTCACTCGGAACTCCTCCTATCTGTTCTGCTTGTATCCTAGGATTTTATTTATTTTAGACTGCTTATGCGCTTAAACCTATCTACACCACCATAGGTGTTTAACCTCTCGTTTTTATGTCGTCCTCTTCCCTTTCCATCCTAGGTCAATCTGTCCCCCTTGGCTCTACCTGTCGATGGCACAATCGTATGTATGTGCGTTTCCCAATTTGTCTTCTGTTCCCTCTAGTGCACTAGTGTGTCCGGTGTTATTTTGCTAGTATTAGTTATCTACCCGTTAGGACCACATTCTATCTGTGCGTACGTCTTTACTTCGCGGTATTTCTTTCCGCTTCTCACCGCCGGCGGATTTCCTGGCATCATTATTGACTCTGGATGGTCCCTGACCATCGCTTATTTCTAAGTCTTGGCAAGTCGGCGGACTTGTCGAGCTAATCGCCTCAATGGGGGACGGTGCTAGTTCCTTACTCCCTTCGGGGCCCAAGAAAACTCGGGCGAATCGCCTCAAGGGAGGGGATCCATCACCATCCTGGCCATTCGGGGCCCAATTCGTCCCTACCGCACTCCCCCCCCGCTTCTTCCGTTTTTGCATTCTGGCGGGCTCGTCGAGCTAATCGCGCCTCAATGGGGGACGGCGCTAGTTCCTTACTCCCCTTCGGGGCCCAAGAAAACTCGAGCGAATCGCCTCAATGGAGGGGATCCATTAACCGCCCTGGCCATTCGGGGCCCAAGTCGTCCCTACCGTACTCTCCCGCTCATTCTGATTCTTCAGAATTTTCCTCTGATGTCTAGTGGCTTCACCGAATCACCGTTGCGTCATTGGGGGTGGATTTGATCCGATTTCCCGTGACAGGGTCCGTATCTTGCTCACCTTTATTATCACCCGGGTGTCTGTCTAAGTTTATTTCCTCGAGAATCCGTGTTCTCGTTTAATATTCATTCTCCGATGCCTAACTCTCTATCTGCTGTTGTTCCATGGTCCTAAACGTCAGTGCCAAGTCGGCAAGGTGCTATTGCCAGTGCCCCAGGATCACCGAGGAGGTCTGTGACTCCAGATCCTTTTATTACGGGGGTGTCCCACCTTCCAACTGTACACTCCCTAGCTCCTCACTATTTCTCTGTCTCTCTCGCCTGTGCACTGTTTTCCTCCTAAGGGTCGCTGTTCGCATCCCTACCCAGTGGCTCTAGCGCAGGCCAGGCCTCCTCGAAGTAGTATGCCTCCCTTTTACTTCCTATCCTAAATCTCGGTTTCCCTTATCTTCTTGTAGGTTTCTGTGTGATTTCCTAACATCGCTTAGCCAAGATTGACCTAGGTTACAGTCTGTTCGCTTGTTTTATCTGAATATGGTTCCGAGTGATTTGTAGGCCCAAGTCTGGCGAGGCTTAAGGCGATCTAGTGGTCATTTACTATTTAAATAAGTTCCAAATCCCATGTGTGTGTGTCTATTCTCAACTGGTCACTAGTCCCACTGATATGCCCTGGGGGTCCGTCGGACCCCAGCTGTGCTCACAACAGCAACAGGGCGCGTCCCCGGGCGGCGGATAGGGGAACGGTCGGTGGTTTGCTTGCATTCCTCCCGGCTAGGTCCGGACCGGACCCGCGGGCCATTTGTGGGGTCGTCAGGACTCGAGCGACCTGACGTACTATTTAGCTCGTGCTGCGCCCACTCCAGCAGCAAAACGCGTCCCCTCGGTGGCGTAGTGGGGAAAAGGTCGGTGGATCTGCTAGTCAGTCCTCCCTTCCAAGTCCGATGGACTCGCGGACCATGAGTGGGGTCAGCAGGAAAAACATTTGGCTATAGGGGCCTGCTGTCAAGCCTGAACGACCCCGGCCCACAGCAGGGGGCATGTGCCGCCGTTGGCGTTGCGGTGGGAGACTAGGAGTCGTGTACCCTATCTCCTGGTTCATTGAACCTGAGACCATCTGTGGGGGCACCATGGGAAATGAGCTCCCTGGATGCCTACATTGCTCAGTGGGCTGCCTCACAGCAGCTACACGACTTGGCCTAGTCTTGCGAACGGGCTGGATGGGACAATACCGGGCGTAATGCTGGGAATTACCACCAGGTCAATAAGCTCGGGAAAGGAGGAAGCGCGGTCTTTTTGGTTCTTCGAGACTTAGCGCCAACTCTGGAACCGAGTGACCCAAGGACAATCTGTGAGGTCGTCAGGAGTTGAGCGACCTGACGTACTAAATGCTCAGGCTGGACCCACTTCAGCAACCAAACACGTCCCCAGCTGGTGCACTGGGGGAAAGATCGGTGGATCTGCTAGACAGTCCTCCCGGTTAAGTCCAAGGGACTCGTGAACCATTAGTGGGGTAGGCAAGAGTTGAGCGCCTTGTCGTACTATTTGCTCATCTGTTGGAGCTTGCGAGCTCCGTGCTGGCCCACAACAGCTGCAGAAGGCGTCCCTGGGGGCACACCAGGGCTCGGCTCGGACCAGTCCAGCGGGGAGCTACTGTACTGGTTCCTGGCTTGGCCTACGGGCCCGTCGACAAACTGTGGGGTCGCCAGGAGATGAGCACCTGGATGTACTAAAAGTCTCACACTGTTGGGCTTGTAGCCCTAGCCGGTCTCACAACGGCTGCAGGACACGTCCCTGGAGGCAGAACAGGGGAATGGTCGGTGGATCTGCGACAGCAGTCCTCCCGGCTTGGCTCATGGAGCCCGTGGACCAACTGTGGGGTCATCAGGATTGAGTGACCTGATGTACTATGTAGCTCATCAATTGCCCAGAAGTGCAAACTCCAACACTCTCTCCCTGGAGTGTTGGTTAAAGGACCGAGAACTTGAACGTGGACGCGAGATTAGATTAGGGAGGACTAGAACTAGGACTTGGGAGTATGGTCATGACGACCGAGGTACCCCAAGGGGGTGAATGGCAGGGCCTAGTCCCACTGATATGCTATCAAGGTGTACAGAGGGAGAGATCCCGGCCGCAGATTCTCTCTCTGTTTCCTCCTGTAGGCACCTCAGTCAAGTGTCATGATCAGCCGAGTATAATAATTGTTGTGTAATTTCCATTAGAAATATATTCAGTGTAGCCTTGAAATCCCAAATTTATATGATAATACTTTCCACTAGATCGATTAAGACACCCAACTATCGGTGAAGTATCCTAACCTCCATCTTCTAAATTGCTATGGGAATAAATTAATTTGTTTTCGATCATTTCTGCATGTTTGTCACTCGATAATTCTGGGGAAATCTTTCAACGCTTGTCCTATTCTTCATTGCGTTTCAAAAAGTTTATACATTTTCCTAAGTTCCCATGCCTCTCTTCCGTTCTCTTTGTAATACTTTTTTTTAAACCAAGTTGGATAATGCACATCCTCCCTTTCTTAATCTGAACTGTTGTCACTCCTTATTACTTGCGATGTGAAAATAATTTCTACCCTCCGTGTTGGCATAACTGCTGGTTAATTGAACCTATCAGTCGTCTTCCGCTATAGGCTTAACATACTACGTGCCTCTATCTGGACTGCTTCTACGTTATTTTCTCGCGAACTAGCCTACTACTTATCCCGGAACCCATTCATACTTAAATGAGTCCTAATTGCTGAAAATGAGATTGTGGTTTTCCGTTATCTTTCATTTTATTCATAAACACAAGTCTTATTTCTGGTAGTTCGCTCTTATTTAATCATCATTATTATTGTGGTTTATTAATTTACCGCGAATTATTATATTATTATTATTATTATTATTATTATTATTATTATTATTATTATATTATTATTATTATTATTATTATTATTATTATTATTATTATTATTATTATTATTATTGTTAGTTATAAGTTTACTGTGTTTTATTATTATCATTATACATTATTAATAGCCTACTGGTAATTTGATTTTTTTTATTATTATGATCGTTAAGGTTTATTGTTATTACTGATGTCTGTTATCTTATATTATTATATTATTATTATTATTAATATAGTTATTGTCATTATTATTATTATTATTATTATTATTGTTATCATTATTCTTTATTGATTTTCTGTGAATTATTATTATTATGCAGTATGATTGTTAACTTCTATTGTTATTACTGATGTTTGGTATCATTGTTTATTTTCATTAATATAGTTATTAAGGTTAATTATTATGATTATGATTATTATTAAAATACGATACCAGGTTTACTGCTAGTCCTATCTGGCATCTCATTGTTACGATTTTTAGCCCTTGTCCCTTCAATATTTATCCGCAATCCTTCAATTTGATTGTTCCTCATATAATTAATCATCATCATCATGAAAAAATTGGTCCTTAAATCTGAGTGTTCCTCATATAATTAATTATTACTTTAAGTATCGATATAACATCTTATGTTAATCATTTGTTATTGCAATTAGTTTATATTTATCACTAGTATTATTATTATTTTTATTATTTTATTATTATTATTGTTTATTAATTTTCTGTGAATTATTATTATGATTATTACTATTTTTTTATTATCATTATTTTCATTATTAGGTCGATTAGTTATCATGTTTTACTTTTTATAGCTCAGATTACCCGTTGGCTATTCACTGAGTCTCGGTCATCCTCTTCTACCTCATGACCTGTCTTCGTAATCTGATGCTCCTTTATACCTGCCAAACAGCTTTATTATTAATTACTTAGTTATTAATATTATTTAATTTAGTTTGTTAAGATTACTCGTAGTTGGTCCATAATTACTTGTGGTTCTCATAATCTTTGGGTTTAATTTAATGTAGCAATTAAGATTACCTACTCCCTTCCTCAGTTAGCATCATGTACCATTTCCCGTTAGTTCAGTTACTTGCCCAGGTTTTACTTTTAAATTAGTTAGTTTAAATTCACAGATTATTAGCTTATTTTAGTAAGGTTTCTATTTATTATTTATTGTTATCATTATTTATTGGTTATTTATTATTATTAAGGCGTTCATTAATTGAGTTCTAACTTCCCACATGTTCTTATTCCTCAAATATTTCCTTCATCCGGAATATGTGTAATGAAAGTTATTTATTTATGATGATAGAGCGTTTACGGATTATGTTAAACCACTAAGTCTACTTCACTCCTCAAATATTCGAAAACTGCGCTTGAAATGACAGAGTTCTAGGGTCCTACAGTGCGCCGGGATTATCACCACGTTTCAATTATCAACTTCGCTTGCTACAATAAAATGTCTAAAAGATCTACGACTAGATTGCTCACTTCACTATGAAATTAAATAACCCAATAATATTATAAAATTTATCGGAACAGTTCACAATTTTCCAAACAAAAAATGATGCCATCATTAAATCTAAACTATATTGTTTTAAGTATGTAGTCGCATTAAACGATAATGCCTAAAACAACTAGACACTCTTGATTTAATCCAAACTCTTCACTGCATAAAATCTCTCTGGGGAAACTGCAAGTCACCATTCACCATATGGGTTTTCAAGTAATTACTCAAAAGTCCTAAGTAATGTATAAAGTCGGTTGAAAATTCAAAAAAAAAATTATAAGGTAGATAGAACATAAGACTTATAATTCACAACAGAAACTCAAAAAAATATCCCTGGTTATGCAGTATCATATCACTTGGGGTTAGGATTAATAGACAATACCATGTCTTTATTCATTTATTTTTGTGGATATTATTATTATTTTTTTTATTTCCTTCTGAAGTGAGATTTAAAAAATGACGTAATTATCACCACACTTATATAAAAGATTATTTATGTTTCCTAATGTTTTAATAAAAAAAATGTTTGACTCTCGCGCTCCTACATTTCGTTTAGCATTTATAGGCACGTTATTGTTTGTGATATACTTTAGGTATTTCCTATCATTAATTTCATTGCGATCGTTTAGGTATAGAATATTTATGATTCCTAGTATTTTTTTTAACATCTTCGGCCCTATCAGTGTATGTTTATTTTGCCAAACATAATGTTCTATTATTATTTAATTAAATACTTAGTCTAATGCGGGCAAGGTCGTTTACTCGGACAGAGAATTATAAGAATGGTCAGCATCAAGGTTCCCTCAGCAGTACTAACTATCTTATGAATCAACGTCATTTAAATCATTATAATTCATCAACTACCTGTATCCAACCCATTAGTTAATAAATTTGCCGCTTATGGTTATTAACGTTCATCGACCGATTCGATAAGATAGATTAAAATTCTGCATCCCTCAATTATGTTCTTTTGTTTCTAAAATTATAAGGACGTTATGCAACAAATATGTGTCCTAGTTCGAACCATCAGCTGACATACCTTGTAACATTTGTGGAAAGTTTTCAGAATCTATTTTCAATACACCGTTACGAGATCTAATCTGATGTGCCGGCTACAAGTTTCCCATCCAAGTATAATTAGTTCTATTATAAGTTACACTTTAAATAAACCTCCCGTTGAAACCAAGATTTTATCTAAGTTAATTATTTATTTTGTAAAGGAAACTGAGTTCCATGAGCCACTTTTATTTTATTTTAAATAATTTTGTTATTTAATCGGTAAAAGAATCTAAGTTCCATACTTCCATATTTTCCTTCGATAAATTAGTTATACGAGTTGCGGAAAATTTCCAATTTACTCCCGACAAATGCTAAATATTCCTGACTTGAAAAAAAAAGGTAAAATAATTTATTTGTTCAAGTTCCAATAACCTCGAATAAATTTTTAAACTATGCCCATCTTGCGCTATTCTGGAGAGATTAACCAAATACTGAATACATTTTTCCTGAGTTCGAATCCAAGACTTCTAGTGACGACATCCTAGCCAACACATTACACGTGTTGCCAGATCAATCTGTTTTTTAAAAAAAATTGTTACTCTTTATGATTTTGGATATTTGATCTGATGATTCGGTAACATGTATAGTGCTGAGCGAATTATTTTGAAGTGTAACTCCCTCATTCAAGTTGGAAAATTTTCAGAATCTTTATCAAAATCCCGTTAGATAGCCTCGCATACGGGGACATATTTCAAACTAAATATTCCTCGGACATATCTTAACATTCCTGCTAGGAATATACTTGTATTATAGCTAATTTAGAACACTCCTGGCTTGCCGTTCTCGGACAAGAAGTCTAATAGAAAAAACAACTGGTAGTCACCGTATGTGAAACTTATTTACTGTTTTTTCCGACCTTTCAAAAGCTAGCCTTCACTCCAGCCGCCATCTTGTAAAGCTAGTCACCAGGGGTTCGAACCCGAGACTCCTTTCGCTAAATAGTTTCTCAACAATACCCTGTAGTTACCCCGTAAATTATTTCATATATGCTACATAAATATATACATATATATATATATACATACATATATACATATATATACATACATATATATATATATATATATATATATATATATATATATATATATATATATACATACACACATACATACATACATACATACATACATACATACATACATATATATACATATGACCTGTCCTTTTTCACTAATTTAAACAACGTCGGTATGATTTCGACTTGACATTTAGTATTGCCAACATAGGAGTGACACAGTCCGTTTATTTATTTAATCTCCATATTTAATATATTTTCCAACGCATGCAGAAACGATCTGTTCGCAGGAAAAGATCTAAAAATAATTCCTATATAACGTTTCTAAATTTTCTCATTTAATTCAACATTTCGTTCATATGTTGGTATCGTTTGAGTTGCCCTGAGGTAATTAATAACCCGAGACATTTAAACCATTTGTATTTCAGTATTATATGGATGTAATTTTCCACGAAGGTAATTAGTTCATGCTATTTTTTTCGTAATTATTATTGCAGAGAAATTATTTTATTACTATTATTATTGGTCCCAATCACCATCGCGTCACCCCCGTCCAAGCCACGAGTTCGGTTCGCATACGTCGACATATCCCGTAAGGAGGCCACGTTTCAGGCCACGTTCTGCCACCAGTGTTATGAACCCAACTGGATTTATTAGGCTTAAAGGACCTTCGGGACTTGGAAAATCTGGTACGCGTTTACCTAGCCGAGCGTTAGTATGAGGATGTACAGTTTACATGTTTTGAAATAAACAAAGGAAGTCTTATTTTAAACTATTTTATTACTAACGTATAAATAATTATAAATCCTTAGTAGTCTAGCCCTAATATAATCTAAGCCTATATTAAAACTACAGTACTTTCTTGGGGGGGGGTTGAGAAGAGGGAGTTGTGGAATTTTTAAATCTAACCAAATCTACATGATTAAAAATGTTATATCCCTTTTCTAAAATATAGTTTCAAAAATGTTAAATGGTACTTGATTTAAAATCCAAAAGAAATGGACTACATTATTAAGAAAAATGGTCAGTGACTTACCCTCCAGCCGTTTACACACACACAGACAGACGCGAGACCCTCACTTCTCAAGTGTTATATACTAAAGATGACCTCGAATTACCCGTAACTGTACCACTAACATTCCAAGTGAACTAAATGTAGGGATGTTTTACAGTTAGTTTCAACAAGACTTTGCTCTGAACTATACTCTATCTCAACAGACTTGAATGTCTAAAGTCCATCTCGAACGACTTTGCTCGAATAATTAAGATAATCTATAAAACAATAAAAAAAGATCTATATAAAGAACTATGTATTCATAACAGATAGATACTGGAAACGGGATGATAAATAATTAGGAATCGAGGTATGTAGGATCTTAAATAGGAGATTTAGACAGTGCGATTTTCTTCTCTATTTTAGATGTAGCATACTTGCCGTAAAAAATAGAAAAGTTGTATACTTATTAAACGTTGATTTTACGATATTTTAACACTCATGCATATTTTGGACTGGTATTAGCAAGTAGAAAGGAAAATAAATGGTCATAATTACTTGGAAAGAAATTGTAACTGATAAAGCTGAACACAGAGACAGAAAGTCGCGCACACACACCACCGCACCCGCTCACAAAACCATGGTCATTTCCGGAGTCTACTGATAGGAAGTTTTTTTTTTCATGAGAACAACCTCTCTAGTTTCATTGCTCTGAAATTCGTTAAAACTTAAAAAAAAAAAAAAAAAAAAAAAATCACCTTAGGGCTCAACTGCACTTCTACTAGCGCTTGATTTTTCAGTTATATTGTTGTAAACTTTAACTCTTCTTCTGGATTTACTAACATTATGTAATATTTTTAACTTTCTCAACAATTTTTATAACATTATTAGATAATTTTGAAGTATTTATTTA
Source organism: Diploptera punctata (assembly GCA_030220185.1). Taxonomy (NCBI): domain Eukaryota; kingdom Metazoa; phylum Arthropoda; class Insecta; order Blattodea; family Blaberidae; genus Diploptera; species Diploptera punctata. The sequence goes on along the minus strand of JASPKZ010006784.1, from coordinate 43,359 downwards.
AATGTGCAAATCACAATATTATGACACTGTTAGACAATATTGTGATGCTAACTGCTATTTTTTTCCATAGAGCATATTTCTTAGTCTATGATTTTTCTATCGCTGGTTGGATCAGCGTTAGGGAATGATAAGTCATAACGTTTGGTAATTTTAATATTATTAATATATTTTTTTAACATAGATTTGGGGATTTATTACAAATATTGGTCATTTAAATTTCATAGCGACGGATAGTAATCGAGGATGATAATCCATATGTGGTTCGATTGTGGGTTATCGCTGGCTCTATAAACTCTGGCACATGCGCACAGTTGTTTCTATAGGACAAAATATTTCACGCTAGTTTTAAGTGCAGTTTTTCCCACCTTAGTCTTAATATGAGGAAAATAAATAGGATTGGCCACTGGATAAGAAGAAACTGCCTGCTGAAGGATGCCCTAAAAGGAATGGTCAACGGAAAGAAAGTTAGAGGCAGAAAAAGACATCAGATGATAGACAATATTAAAATAAATGGTTTGTATGCAGATACAAAAAGGAAAGCCGAGTTAAGGAAAGAGTGGAGAATGCTGAGTTTGCAGTGAAAGACTTGCTCTTGAGCAGAACACTATGAATGAAAGTCTTAATATTTTCACTTGAAAATCGTCCTTCCCAATGGCTAGGTTATTTTAATGTATAGGCATATATATATTTTTTCTTTATTAATGTAATAAGATTTTCACCATCTCTTTTTACGTGTGCACTAATTATATATTTCTTTTTAATAATCCTATTCGTTAGTTGATCAGGAACTAACTTGGTTCATTAAAATTTGTTTATTAGGACGGCTATTAGTTTGATCTTTTTTCTAAACGTTTGTTTCACATTTTAGTAGTGCCTATATCCGCTGCTAGTTGGTTTGTGTCAATACAGATGGCATCGTATCTCACTTTCACAAAATCCGATCCATAGTACGATCTTTTAACTGAAGTGACATCCAGTGAACACAATTTGAATTATTACAAGCTGGGTGTGGTTGAGTAGTTACATTATCACGATAACATTTACCGGTATGTGACTGTATTTAAAGTTTTAAATTTATATAAATTAATATCATTTGCATTGTTTCTCATACCAATATTCCCCCTCCCAAATCACCTCTTATATTAACATACTCGTACAAATTTATGGCAATGTTATCATCTTAATTTGTAATATTCACTGTTTTATGCTACAATTTACAGCAAACTTCAATGTACAAATAAAATATCGATATTTTTGTGGTGTGCAGTTAAGTGTTTATATTCACCGGTTATTAATTTCTTAATTATTTTATTTTTACTCCATTGAGGGGGGAGGGAAGTAGGTTGCCTGTGGCTAGGGAAAAATGAACTATATGAACCGCAGCACAGGACGTCACAAGAAAAAGAATGCTCAGACAGACCCAAAGTGAGATTAAAAATTCTTATCTCGTTGGGAATTAACCATGGTTGACGTTGAAATTATTTGTAATAATAAAAGTCAATCCATCACATGTTCCGACGACTGGGAATTAAATGAATAATCATATGCTTAAATTGGTCGGCTCTGGGGATTTAAACCTGGTATCTTCGGAATACGAGTTTCAAGCGTTACAGTCTGAGAAGACACTTATCAATATGGCGAAGATGATCACAGAATAACAACAATAATAATCATTCATTAAAATTATTATAATTCTGATTGCAAATTATCTCCAGAGAATAGAGTAACTCCACTAGAATACATTTAAATTCTTACTTGTTCCACTACTGCGAGAGTCAAAATAAATTGGAAAAGTTCAGTACAATTAACCCTTAATATGACAATTTATCCTGTAAGATGCAATGTATTAATTTTTCTAATATTTTTAATAAAATAGTAGAAAAATGAACGAGTGAAAATTACTTAAATTTGTTGAATTACACAATTTATAGTAGTAACTCATACTCACAAATACTTTTGTTTTCATTGCGATACGACACATTTAAATTTCTGACAAGAGAAACTAATGTTTTGCCAATTTAAGAGTTAAAGAACTGTACATATTTCACAGTTGTGGTTTTTTCATTTAATGAGGAACTCCATAAATTATATCATTGCGCTTACATTGTCAGGATTATTAAGTTTAAGAAATGGAGATCATGTAGCTCGAATGGGCGACGGAAGAAATTCTTTCAAAATTTTTATTTGTAAACGTTTGGAGAGAAAAAAAAAACTTTATGAAAGCCTAACAGGTGGTCGGATTATTTAGGATAGATTCAGTTGACTGAGGATAGGAATGCCATGGGACATTGGAACTGCGGATTACTTAATCATTAGAGTTATTTATCTTATATAAAGTAAAGTAAAGTGATCCCACAACAGACCCGGAGGCCCTTGGGGTAGTAGGAGGTTAAGGCTCCCTCTTTTTCTAGACAATCGGCACTTTATGTCAGCCGGGTTGTCAGCCCTGCGTGACGGGTGCCTTTACCCCCAGAACAAGTGTCTGGTACTCATTTCCGTTAGAGGCTGAGTCGACCCCAGGGCCATAGTGCCGCCAGAGGGTTTGGGTCAGTTTAAAAATCCTGACTCCAACGGGACTTGAACCCTCCACCCTCCGGCTTGTAGCTCAGTGCCTTAACCACTACGCTACGGCGTGCCCCCTCTTATCTTATATACGAAGTAAAATAATAATATTTGAAAATAAATTTTTCTTTAGGCCACGTATGATCAATTAATTTATATATAAATTCTATTTATAGCACTTTGAGCGCCATTTGCGGCGGATCTTTCTGTGTGAGCTATGAGGGTCTCTAGTGTCGGGCTGGATTTTGTGTTTTTTACCGGTGATAGGTAAGGAACAATAGCAGGGAATTAGTGATAAATCTATCTTTTAGGCGACGTAATGGAAGGTTTTATTAATTTTCTTCTCAGTAGTTATGTATACACTAATAACTTGGCTAGGAAAACTGACAAATCCCGACTTATCAACTTTAATGATGCGAATCTTTGTAATTCGGTTTATCTGAGTCAATGTTAAGAAGAAAATAAAACTCCAAGTTCTTTTCCGATATTCGCGGTAACTCCACTTGTGTTTACTCGAGTCGGAGCGGTGGCTCCACACTTGGTTTGACTACAACTTCCTTAACATTTTATGTTCAATCTTCTAAGAAAGTCGTGGATTTGACTTTAGATTTTCCATCGCCATTACACGTTTACTACAAAATTTACATTGGATAAAATACATATTTCGACACACCTCTATACACGTGCAAGACGATATACTCAATTAAGAGCGTGACCTTTACAGGACTATCTTCGTCCAGGTTCAGTTACTACGGAGTCGATGAGCTTGGCTTAGCTACCCGCTGTTTTGGAGGATACATTTTTTTATTGTTAAAATTTCTTAAGGTAATAAACCATTTTTTTTTTGCATCCCTCCTAACAATCCATGTTTTCCCTTCACTGAATTTTGACCTTGGAGGTTGGATCAAGCATAGACTGTAATATAACTGTCTTTGCTTCCTACCGACTTCAAAACACGTAACGCAAGACCAGATAATAAACCTAACAGTTATGCATACAATCTTCAAAATACCCTCAAATAACTTAAAAACGCCGTTTTAAAGGCACCTGACTTGTTATTTACTTGAAAAATATTTTTTTATCTTTACAAGCAGAATAATATAAACTTTTGGAACAATAACAGTAGCCTTCCAATGTACCTGGTACAAATATATCTATATATCCCGTATTTACCCGTGTGGGGATTAGGACGCTCTCTAGTGGGAGAGTTTCAACCAAATTAATTCAGTTATGCTTCTTTACCTATTAGTATCCTGCTGGAGTTCCGAATTCCTAAAAAGTTAGACTTACATGAATATGTCTAAATGGCACAAAGAGTAGGGTGCGTGTAAGCAAACAGTTTACGGATACTTCTGAAATCCACAATAGTTTGAAGCAAGGAGATGCACTATCTCCTCTACTATTTAATTTTGTTCTAGATCATGCCATCAAATCTTTAGAAGACGAAGAAGGCCTACAAAACCAATGGTATTAATAAGCTGTTAGTTCATGCTGATGATTTATTACTATTGGGCGATAGCGAAGATATGCTAAAGGCCAACACGCACACTATTTGAAGGGTACGCGGGAAAAACGATCAAGGTCCATGAAAATTCGAAATTGAGTTATTGATGCCATTCGATAGTAGAAGGGGAGTAAGATCTTATGGTAAATTCAGTTTTCTGTTAAAATGATCGTGGCCCTCTTAAATGAGTGTTAAAGATTTCATGTACGTGAGAAAAATGATCCAAGGTCCATTCGTTTGTGTGGGATAACGATCAAGCTCCATGTATAACCGCTGATCAAAATAAACTGAGCAGCAGGTGTGGTAACTCCATTTCTTTTTCTATTTTTTGTTTTATTGCGAAATGTTCAGGTTTCCTGATTTATTGTGAATTAATTTTCAATTGTTGAGTTTGTTATCATATATTGAGTTTTGCGTGGATTTCTTTTACTCTTGTGTTCGTTGTTGCTGAGATAACATAGAGTTAAGACGTTGTATACAAATGGAGGCATCAGATACAACAGTAAACAAGGATCAACATTCAATTCATTTTCAAAAACAGAAAAGTGTCTGAACGAATTTCTGACTCATCGAAATGGATACAACCCATGAGTGAAGTTACAGAGACGATTATAAGTGTTGATGTCTGAAAAGTTTTCAGAATGTTTCATTTCTGGAAAGGAATAGATTAATAAAACAATTTAATGAAATGGCTTCCTACAAAGCACAAAATGCTCGCCAACAGTTCTTATTAGTGTAAACCGTGTGAGATGAAGATACAACTGTACATCACGACTTTTCTTGCGTTTATAAGTTGTGTATTGACAGAGATAATCAAATACAAGATGTTCAGGTATAACAACCAGCATTCATATAATTGCCATTAAACTATAGGGTTTCCAGTATAAAACCGGACACTCTGCGGCTGGCAGAGTGAAATGCGGACGAGGAGAGAGCGCAGCCTGACGGGTGAAACCCTGTGAGGCGTGTCCGGTTTTATATTGGAAGCCCTGTACTTATTACCCTGAGAAGCCATTGTAACCACAGGGAAAGCACATGTGAAAACTAAAAACTACTTTAAAAAAGTAAAAGTACACGCTTTATTAGAAAACTAAAAAATGAAAAATAATTTTAATTTCCAATACGCTTGGGATAAAATAAAGTGGTCAACAAAAAAATCATCTCCAACACATATAGAATAAAATTAGAGTTATCAACAAAAGAAAAATAATTTAACCATCAAAAGCGTGGGGTGCTCTATATCAATTAATATATTTGATAATAAACAGATATTGGTAAAAGTAAGCTCTCTAAGAAGAAAATGTAAAAATCATAAAAAGCACCCCACGCTTTTGACGGTAAAATTATTTTCTTTTTGTTGATAACTCTAATTTTATTCTATATGTGTTGGAGATGATTTTTTTGTTGACCACTTTATTTTATCCCAAGCGTATTGGAAATTAAAATTATTTTTCATTTTTTAGTTTTCTAATAAAGCGTGTACATTTAGTTTTTATAAAACTATTATTTATTTTTCATTTTTTAGTTTTAATATTTTACAGAATAAGATAAAAATGCAAATATCTTTAAATTCGATACTAATGTAGTATGGGCTAAAAGTAATACTCTTCTATAAAAAGAAACCCTCCAAGCCGGATTTGAACCAGCGACGTATGGATTACTGAAATTATATACCACTAAGAGTTCACTGCTCTACCAACTGAGCTCTTACAACGATTGACTAAAAACTCGACAAGTCCGCAACCTATTATACCAGTTTTCATTTTTTTTTTAATTTTCGGATGATTCTGGCCAGGATTCTAGAAACAAAATATGAAATTATTGTATTGTCACGGGTCCTCCTACACGTATACAAAGTTTCAAGTCGATCCAATGTTTCTAAGTGGGTGAAAATCGCGTTGAAAGATTCCGTTACATTGATACAAAAACACTTTCTTTGATTTTCTGATGATTATGGTCAGGATTTTAGAAAATAAATATGAAATTATTGTATTGTCACAGGTCCTCTACAAGTATACAAAGTTTCAAGTCGATCCAATGTTTCTAAGTGGGTGAAAATCGCGTTGAAAGATTCCGTTACATTGATACAAAAACACTTTTTTTGATTTTCTGATGATTATGGCCAGGATTTTAGAAAATAAATATGAAATTAGTGTATTGTCACGGGTCCTCTACAAGTATACAACATTTCAAGACGATCCAATGATTTTAAGTGGGTGAAAATCGCGTTGAAAGATTCCGTTATATAGATAGATAGATAGATAGATACAGGTCAAGCTAATATAAAGCGTGTAAAAATATACCAATAGATCTAGAAATCGTAAAAGAAAAACATCCAAAATCCAGGAACGTATACAGTCATTGAGAGGCTGTAAACCCCATTATAGCATTCATGAATGTAAAAGGTTGCACCTAACAGACGACCTTAACATTAGAAAATTACATCAGTTACATTCAGAGAAATATCCTGATAATTCTGTTTCGTATGAACAATATCAATTGATTTTTATGAAGATATAATATTAGTTTTAGGTCTCCTAGGACTGATAAACAATCAGTCCATCTGTGATAAAATTTAGACCCAATATTTCTTAACTCGATTTAAACATAGAGAATGAACAAGATACAGCTAAGATTAAAAATCCGAACACACAGAAACATCTCACATATAAGTACCTTACAAACCAGATAGCAATATTTGAGTTAGCAGGTGCCTGAAGATATGAGGTTTCTAATGCTAGGAAAAATAAACCTAGTCATTCATCGTAGTTGACTGCAAAAACTAAATGGATGGAGGTGATTTTCTTGGGTGTTTCATGGATGTGGAGAATTTTTGAATGGATGCTGTAGAAAAAAAAAATTCTCAGAGAACCATTGCAAGGTACCATATCAGAGAAGATTCTAAATTGGTGTTCCTGAGACAGTCATACACTGTGCAACATCAATCTTAAAATTATGGTATCTTATGAAGAAAAACGCCCACTTGGTAGACCGAGAATGAGGTGGGAGAATAAAATTAACCATGATTTGAGGGAATTAAGATTATACAGGGGATGGTTGGAAAACTTTAGCTCAGGATAGAGATGTATGGAGATCTTATGTCCGCGCGGCCTTGAACCTACGGGCTTGATAGTGCCAGTGAATTAGTTAGTTGGTAATTTTATTTATTGAAATTACAATTTTCATAATAACTAACTCACTGGCACTATCGAACCCGTAGGTTCATGGCTGCGCGGACATAAGCTCTCCGTACATCACTATCCTGAGCTAATGTTTTCCAATCATTTCCTGTATAATCTACTTCCCTTAAATCATAGTTAATGTTATTCTCTCACCTCATTATTGGTCTACCAATTGGGCGTATTCCCTCTGGTTTTCCTACAATAAGTTTTTATGCACATCTTTCAATATTTTAATTAATAGAGCCCAATTACCAAACCCCAAATTAGCCCTTAAATAATTTTACACTATTTTATTATCTTTCAGTCTGATGGAAAAAAATGCAAACAGGGCTGAAATTCCTCAACAGTTACATCAATTGCTATTACATATCAAAAGTGCAAAATTAAATGATTTAAAAAAATAATAGGCTAAAACAATTTTGCAGTCCTTCAGTACAAGATTATTTTATATCTTTGTCAATGAGAGGAGATCATGAAGAAATAAAAATGAATATTATAGAATCTGACAGTGAGAAACAACTTATTCTAATTGGATGTGTCATTTAATTAAATTCAGACATATGTTATACTGTATTTAGGTTGCTTCTCATTTGGACATGGATCGTTCTTAGTATGGAAATTTAGACATTGTTTGACTATATTGGTTTTCCGTTGTTGATGTTCAACTTCAAAAACTAATAATACTGTATAATTGTTAAGGAAGAGTTGGTCTTGTATTGCACTTATTAATTTCCATAAAACACACGTGGTTTGAAGTATTAAATACTTAAACTCTAAAATGCGTTTTTTTCAAAGCTTTTAAAAATGGACCTTGATCGTTATTCCCGTGTACCCTTATATCCCGTATTTACCCGTGTGGGGAATGTGTCTAAATGGCACAAACAGTAGGGTGCGTGTAGGCAAACAGTTTACGGATACATCTGAAATCTATAATGGGTTGAAGCAAGGAGATGCACTATCTCCTCTACTATTTAATTTTGTTCTAGAGCATGCCATCAAATCTTTAGAAGTTGAAGAAGGCTTACAAAGGTATTAATAAGCTGTTAGTTTATGCTGATGATGTACTGTTGGCCGATAGAGAGGAGATACTAAAGGACAACACGCACACACTATTGAGTAACACTAAGAAATTGGGACTCGAAGTAAATATCAATAAAACTAAATATATGGTCACACTTAGATATACATTATGTAATGGAAATGTACAGCTAATGACAAATGAGGGAAATTTTGAGGAAGTGGCTGCATTCAAATACCTAGGAACAATAATCACAAATAGGAACGAGATACACAAAGAAATTAAACAAGGCTCAATTCTGGAAATTCGTGCTGTTATGCATTACAGGGACTCTTCACGTCCCAACTCCTTTAAAAAATGTCAAACTGAAGAAATATAAAACTGTTATTCTATCAGTTATATTATATGGGTGCGAAACATGGACTCTTACTTTAAGGGAGGAAAGGACATTACGGGTATTTAAGGATAAAATTCTTAGGAAAATGTTTGGACCAAACAGAGACGAACAGACAGGTGAATGGAGAAGACTACATAACAGTGAACTACATGGTCTTTATAGGAAGAACAGTTAAGTCTTGTAGACTGAGATGGGCAGGACATGTGGCATGAATAGGAATGAAAGAGGTGGATAGAAGCTTGTTGTAGGAAAACCAGAGGGAAAACGCCCAGTTGATAGACCAATAATCAGGTGGGATAATTAACTATGATAGGGAAATGGATTATACAGGGAATGATTGGAAAACATTAGCTCAGAATAGGGATGAATGGAGAGCTTATGTCCGCGCAGCCATGAACCTACGGGTTCGATAGTGTCAGTGAGTTAGTTAGTTTGTGTACTTATAGACTATATATGTCAATAAGTGTATGAGGTCGGTGTATCGCCTCAATGAGACACCTGGCGGGAAATTAAGGTATTACTTGGATCTACAATGATAAGTAAATTTTGCACAGGTGCCTCTATATTTAGTTTGTAGTTCTTTTACGGGCCAGAAAATCTTCAGACTCGAGACTCACGGCTTAAGAGTCCATTACGGAGGACTTGACTCTTGGATTTTTCATTCTTTTAAAGTCATTCACCCCGGCCGAATTTGAACCCGCGCTCCTCGGCATTAGAGGCAAGGAACATACTCCACCGCGGACGTTTAATTGACTGACCAAGTCACTGGCTCTATCGGACCCGTGGGTTCAAGGCCGCGCGGACACAGGCTCTCGATACATCCTGTCCTGAGCTAATGTTTTCCAATCGTCCCCCGTATAATCTACTTCCCTCAAACCATGATTAATATTATTCTCCAACCTCATTCTTGGTCTTCGAACTAGGTGTTATCCTTTTAGTTTTCTACAAGAAGTTCCGTGTCACCCTTTCAATCCCCATTTGTGCCACATGTCCTGCCTATCGCAGTCTACGAGACTTAACTATTCTTATTATATGTTTTCCCATAAAGAAAATGTAACTCATTGTAAGTAGCTTTTTCATCCGCCTGTTTGTTCATCTCTCTTTGCTCCAAACATTATCCTAAGATCTTTATTCTCAAATACTCGCAATATTTTCTCCTCCCTTAAAGTAAGAGTCCATGTTTCGCATCCATAGGCCTATAATGTAACTGGGGGAATAATGGTTTTATATATTTTAACACTCTTTAGAGTATTTGGGACGACAAGAGTCCCTGCATTTCTAGAATTGAGCCTATGTCTAATTTCTTTATAATAATTATATATATATATATATATATATATATATAATTAAAAAGATCATGTATCCAATGAAACTATCCAGTCATTAACTGGTCTTATAAGTTTATCAAAGGGCTACCAAGAAGCGAAAGTTTTTTTCGCTCCCTAATTGGACCTTCTACTGACATTCGTATCCTATTATATTATTTTATTACCTATTAGCTAATACCTGGTGTGCGCTTCTACGCGTAAATAAATGAAAATTAATGTGCATTTATGTTTAGTTGAATAAGTAAAAGGAAAAATTACAAATTTATATTTTAGTTACTCCGTGCTGATTACCCGGCGTTGCACGGGAATCTGCTCATCCCGATCTTCTTGGCATAAATGAACTGAAAGACGAAAATTAATGTACTTCTTATGATTAGTTGAATAAGTGAAATGAAAAATAATTATAAATGTATGTCGTAATTATTTTAAGATTCCCCATGCTGATTATCCAGTGTTGCCCGGGAATCTACTTATCTCGATCTTCTTGGCATAAATGAGCTAAAAGGCAAAATTCGTTATTGTGAGTTATCCGTAAAAGAATACCCGCCATGTGCTGCTATGCTTGCACAGGAATCGTATACACTTGTCTCGATCTTCTTGGCATCAATGAAAGAAAAAAATGGTTATTGTGAGTTATCCGTAAGAGATAAATATACGCTGTCGTGGGCTTTTTTGTACAGCTTTTTGAGATATTCAATTCTGTGTACATTAATTTTGTGTATTTTCTATGGTTTAGGCAGTGTAAGCCATTTAAGCTCCAAAGAGCTACTTTTTTCATGTTTTCCACTACAAAGGGCGATTTTTAAGGGTGTAGGAGTTGAGTATCACAACTCTCTGATAGCCTATGTTCATCCCGGGAATCTCCTGAACATTTTGCAAAAAGCCCCATTACAATCGGATCAACGGTATGGCCGCGCATAAAGTACGAACAAACATTCATTTTTATATATTAGATTTTTATCCTACTTGAAATGAATTCCTTCCGACGCTACTTTTTTATTGTTCATAATATATTTAAAATAACTGCTTTTTACCACTAGTCAAATGTTTGCCAGACTTGTGTTTTAAAAATTTGGATGGCGACACAGCAACACAAGACTCGACTGCTTCAGCCATTTTGTTGCATCAGAATCAATTAAAGCATGACTCAAATGCATCATCCATATGTAGACTTAATAATTGATTAGATACGTTTTAGAATATTCTCTATTTCTTAATATTATCATATCTATTCACGAAGAATGGGGCACGCCGTAGTGTAGTGGCTAAGGCACTGCGCAACAAGCCGGGAGGTCGAGGGTTCGAATCCCGTGGGGTCAGGATTTTTAAACTGACCCAAACCTTCTGGCGGCACTATGGCCCTGGGGTCGACTCAGCCTCTAACTGAAATGAGCACCAGACGCTTGTTCTGGGGTAAAGGCGGCCGTCACGCAGGGCTGGCAACCCAGCTGACAACAAGTGCCGATTGTCAAGAAAATGTGGGAGCCTTAACCTCCTACTACCCCAAGGGCCTCCTGAGGCCTGTAGTGGGATCACTTTACCTTTTTTTTATTCACGAAGAATAGCAAGTATATTTAGAGAACATATTTTAATTTAATGAAGGGAACTTTTATTTCGCGTATTTATTATTTCTACATTGTACGTAGGTGTCCATAACCAATGAAAAGCGAGCAGATCACATGATTTTGTTTTGACGAGGATCACTTTAAGAGCGGATTGCCTTTAGTGTTAGAGTATATTTTTTTACTTGTTTTAAATTAGGTGTAATGCAATTAATTTCCTTAATAATCCATTATTCTTTCTCTATCTACAGATCAAATGCATGTTTGAAATTGAATTCAGGTATATTAAATTCATTGATTTAGACGATTTGCGAGATAGAGAATAGGCCTATGCAATTCATACAATATGTTCCTTTTCTATTTCTTTCCTCTAGCTATTCTGTTTTCCAATCTTATGGAATGTCCAGCAAACATTTATTAAGATCAAACATTTATACAAAATACTTTTAGAAGCATACGAGTATTTGAATAGTTCGTTATGAATTCCATAGGAACCTGCAACATTTGTATATTTAATTATATTTGAGTTATTTCCAGTTCTTTTATTGTGTTTAAATTGAGAGAATCTGCTATTAGGTTTGGAGTTCGTTCTTCAGAATCTTTGTCCCTCTCCGTAGCCGAGTGGTGAAGACATGATGCCTGGGTGCAGTGCTATGGAAATTAGGCTGGTTCGAGTCCCCATGAGGGAACATATTTTTTCCTGACATTTCGGCCAGTATGGGACCGGTGCCTACCCAGCATCGAGAAGAATTTGGGTAGCTACAATAAGTAGCGGCTCCAGGTCGAGAAAACCAGCTATAACGGCTTGGAGGACAGACCTGCTGACCACATGCCATCCCTATACTGGCTAGCTGATTGTCCAATTCTGTAAATAATACATGTGGATGTGAGGCCAGCAGCAGGCTGGTAGGTCCAGAGTCTTCTAGGTCTGTCGCACCATGAAGTTTTTTTTTCAGAATCTTTATCAATCAGTTGACTTGGTCCAAGTTTTTGCCTAATATTCTAGGCATTTATATTCTGATGGGGGATTAAATTCAAGTAATTATTTTAGATTTACTTTATATTTTTAATAATTTTATGTGGGGTCCATTCAGATCATATTCAATTTTGCTTATATAAGTTTTCCAACAATCATTATTAATTTTCCTTGTCTCTGTCTTTACTATTTCGGTCCATCGTTTATTTTCTAATTGATATGTTTCAGAATGTATTCCAAGTAAACGTTCTTATTTTTTATCAACATTAGTAAAATTCATGGTAAAACTCTGTTGACTTATTAGTCCACAAATTAAAATTATAATATAGACTTAAAAATTGTTTACCTTGTAAGTCTGTCTCCTCAACTTTGTAAAATATTAATTCACTGATTGCATTTCGGTACTAGTCCCATTATCAGCTATATCTAGTGACCCCGAAATGCAGTTATGGCACATTTGTGATAATATTGTACTGAGTATTGAATGTACTGGGCGTGTTCTAATTTAGAAACAGGTTCTTATCTGCCTGAACAGAATATTCTTCACCGATAAAATATATATAGACCTACTAGTTCTGTAATAAATAATATATTCGGTAAATTTCTTGTGGGTGTGAGAGATCTTTTGGAAAAACCTATTAATTTTTTATTTTAACTAAATATGTTTATATTTTTAGATATTACAGATATATAATATATAAAGCATGGAATAATAATAATAATAATAATAATAATAATAATAATAATAATAATAATAACAATAATAACAATAACAATAATAATAATAATTCCATGGCGCGACAGGCCTAGAAGGCCCTTAGCCTACCAGCCGACTGCTGGCCTCACATCCACATGTATCAATCACCAGATCATCTAGCCAGTGTAGGGGTGACATGTGGTTAGCATGTCTAGCCCCCCCAGCCGTTTTAGCTGGTTTTCTCAACCTGGAACCGCTACTTATTGTAGCTACCCAAATGCCTCACGATACTGGGTGGGCACCGGTCCCATACAGGCCGAAATACCATGAGAAAATTTCTTCCCCCATGGAGACTCGAACCAGCACAAGTCTCGTAGCTCTGCGCCAAGTCATTTTTCTCATTTTTAGTCATAATACCTTTTCTTTGTAAATCCACGAAATGAGGGTGACTCAATCGGTACTGTCAAGTGGCAAAATCAAATAAAATTTTATCATAATTATTGTTAAAATATTTGTAACATTAAATAATATACTTTAGTTGGTCATATAATAACATAAGTAAATTCACTGATGTTTTTATGTCCATATAATTTCTTGCTTGTTTACTTGTGAAATTGCTACTTAAGTTTGTCAAGGTTTTTTGATATGTTGATGGAAGTTGAATTCGTTTTTGTGAATATTAAAATACATTGATTCATTTTCTGGAACTTTTATAAAACGCAAATAATGAAATGAGACATAAAGGTGAACGTACGTGGACTATTATCTTTATTACGTGAAACCTGTACCCAGTCATTCACTCAGCCACCTTTGCGTAGAGTGACTGAGTAAATTGATAAATCCCAATGCTAGGCGATTAAAATCAAACAATCAGAAAGGCCATTGAGAGAAGTAGTTATCAGACTTAGGTCATGAGTATACTTAAATTAATCAGGAAAGCGAGTAGAACATGATTATGAAATGATAAATGGCAAATAAAATGATCCGACGAAATTACCATTAATGGGAACTAATGACTTGTCATTAACAAACGAGAAGAACTCAGGTAGATTCAACCCTTTCTTTTATGAATAGACGTAAGCGATGAACATACACAAAGATATTGAATCTTAGAAAATCCTTTATTCTCAGGGTTTAACTGGCAATCTTTTGTGAGGCAGAGGTTAACAGCTCTACGTTAACAATCAGAATACAATAACAGCATTTATGAGCGGGGATTTGAACTCGGGACAAACAACTTCAGCGTAAGGGCCTACTAAAAGTAAAGATGAATGACCTAGGAAAAACCCAGTGGCCTAAGTAACAAACTTGTGACCCGACTGTACGTGAAGCCAGCACGGATAGGGTCCAACCTCCGACGACAAATCACCAATAACAAAATTGTAACAACTTTTCAGATTATACTATAAGGATACATTAACCAATCATGTTATTTGTTACGTGCACCTAAGCGCTGATCTCAGGTCCACGAGGTCGATATAGTGGGATATCCTAATTTACGCAATAGGCGAGGGAGACGAACCTCAGACACTTGTACTTGCGTTGGGGCCTGGCCCACGTCTTCATCAAACACTGGCAGCGCGGTCACCAGTGGTAACTTGAATTTAAGGACTTAGGATTTTCACCGAAGTATCTCAAGTATCGAGACTTAAACATTTTTATTAATCACAAGAATAATTTAGATTATCCGCGAGTAAACTTAAATAAGACGCAGCTATTCTCTCGACTGTTAGTAATCACATAAGAGATTAATCGATTATAGTGAATCGACTGAGTATTTAAACTTCATAAATTAATATATAAATCAGTGAGCTAGAACGCCATTGGATAATATTAACGCAGTAAACCTACGATAAACGCCATCGCCGACTGTGAGATCAGCGCGAAGGAATACAGTTATACCAGTGTACAGTGATAACCATTTCACGTGTGATTCAAGATACAATAAATTACATTAAACAAAATATATTCGACCCAATTAATTCTGCCCGACGAAGTTCTCGTGGAATCCCTGAATAAGAACCTCATGCCTACCGATGTTTAAACCTGAGCAAACCGAGTACCCAAATTCCTCAATGTACCGAGGAAGTCCTTTATAAATCCGGCGCCCACCAAATCCTTCATCATCCAAATAAACCTGGGAATGACACTTTACGTCCTTGCGCAAACCTGACTTTTACGAAATACAAACCTAACTTGTCTCATACAAACTCCTAATTGGCAAAGTCTGTAGCTGCCCAATGTTTTACAGACAATTTCATCTTTCTTTAAGCATACCACTCATAGGATAACTATAATCATTAATGCTTTTATAATGCAGCTAATCTATCTTTCCTATCTTTTAATATAAACGACTGATCATGAAAGAATCGGGAACGTGCTCTACAGCATGCAAATCTCAGGTTCAAGCTAACTACAAGACAGCTAAACGAGTCGTAAATAATAGACATCAAGATAGTTTAACTAAAATGTGAATATAATTATTATTGAATGATAAACACAAACAATATAATTAGCTGTCAAACTCTTGAACATAAACATAATAAATAGAAACAATGAACAGTCGTTAGTTGAATATAACAAAGCATTCAACATAATATTCCTTACTTTTGTCTTCACTATAGTGCTTAGAGTTGTTCATGTATAGAAACATAATACGTTTTCTTGAACAGCTTCAATGGCGAAAAGAAAACGAAACAGTCGTCAGTCAGGGGATCTTCCCTTAATCCCCGGCGACCTTCCCAGGAACCAAAGCTTAACTCCGACTGTTAATGTTACCAGTCTCTGCGTCTCGGACGCACACCAAACCGCGCCGATGACGTAAGGAGAAGGAATAGGAGGGGTTGAGCAGGAGGGGAAATGAGCACAGAACACAGTCTGACAACCACAGAGGATGCACAAGTACGTCAACGGCAGTAAATTTTTCGTCATCACGGCACAAAGGTAAAGTAAAGTGATCCCACTACAGGCCATAGGAGACCCTTGTGGTAGTAGGAGGTTAAGGCTGCCCCCTTTTTTTTAGATAATCGGCAATCGTCAGCCGGGTTGTCAGCCCTGCGTGACGGCCCGCATTTACCCCAAAAAAACGTCCGGTACTCATTCCCGTTAGAGGCTGAGTTGACCTCAGGGCCATGGTGCCACCAGAACGTTTGGGTAAGTTTAAAATACTGACTGCACCGGGACTCGAACCCTCGAACTTACGATTTGTAACGTATTGCCTTAACCAATTACGCTACGGCGTGACCCGAAATGATACATAGTATGGAACAAACATAATTATGGGCGATTAATAGACTTTAGTACAAGATCTTTAACAACAGTTGTACAAGATGATAAACTTTATGCTTATCTCAAATTTAATTAATCATAATACTTGAGGGTTACTTTCTGATGCAGATAGAAGAGGAGGGTGAGAGATCTATCCCCTTTAATTGCCTCCCCCATCCTCACAGCCGTTCATCAAGTTCCCTTTCCCATGACAACACGTTCATTGCTCTTCATTAGTTCACTTCTCTCGTTTCGTTCCTCTAATTACAAGTCAAAACATTTCCTATCTCACTTTCAAACAAATCACACCTACTAAGTGAATTACAAGTCTTTTTAACCAGTTTCTGAACGCGCTTCCGCTCTGCAACCTTACAGAACTACTTTATTTATTTCCCTTGATGGGCTTTGGTTATTGTTGCGAGACAGTTCAAAAGCTTCTTTCTGTGCTTTGTATTTACATTAAATGTAAATTTTGAATATAGTTCGAGTTATTACATAACTTTGTAGACAGGGCTTTGCTATTAATTTAATATACAGAATACAACCTACTTTGATCTCTTTCAATACATTAATAATTATGTTTGAAATATGATATATAGACCTATGAATCCTTTATAATATATCAAAGATTCTGCTTTTTGAGGATAGTTTTTATGCAATTAAAGAACATGAAACATGAGATTACGTTATATTATGCAATTTACTAATATATTTGAGCGAGCGTAAATCAAGGAGTAAGGCAAGGGTTTCCACTTTCTTCCACACTTTTTAATATATATAGACGATGTAGTAAGAAATTGGTTGAAGAAACTGAATTAGTTGATTCAATTATACAAATTTACTCTTCGGGGCGATGGGCCAAGACATGTGGCACGTAATGGGGAATGGTGCATGGAAGCTTCTTGTCGGAAAACCAAAGGGGAAATCGCCCAGTTGCTAGATCAAGAATGAGGTGGGAGAATAATATCCATAATTTGAGAGGAGGATATTATACAGGGGATGATTGGAAGGAAAACATTAGCTCAGGATAGGGACGAATGGAGAGCTTTTATGCCCGCGCGGACATGACCCTACGGATTCGATTAGAGCCAGTGAGTTGATGAGTTGACTTATGGAATGGAATTAGGTTAAATCTAGGTTTAATGACTCCGATGGCGCTTCATTATCATTTATCACCCAAAATATCTCGAGGTAACGTAACTCCGATTTCCAGTGCTCCAACCTAAGAAATGGATTAAAATTCCACCAATGCCAGGGGAGAAAGACAGAATTGTTATAAAAGACAACCTGATGGCATTGAGGGGGGCATCCCCCTGGATAACGCCTGGATAACGCACGAACTCCTGTAGCAATTTCAACCAAATTTGGTGCACATATGATTAACGATCTGACAATGTGGCTGTGAGGGGTAAAATATCCCTACCACCTATAAAGGGATGAGCATGGGGTTGAAATGGAAAAAATGATCGGCAATGACCTATATAAGTTCCACAGCCTAACTCTAGAACACCTGTCAAACTCGGTACGCATAACTTACAACCATGAAAAGGTTCAATGAGGTTAGAAACTTGTAGCAGTCCCATAACGGGAATGAGATGGGGTGATGAGATCTAATAAATAATCGAAAACGACCGATATTGGCGTAGAATTGACCTCTAAGCCCATTATTGGCAGTCTCAGTGACATTTGAATCCAACTTTGATCTCTAGCACCCCTAAGATGGGCGAGGGTGTGATAAAGGGTGAAAAATTAATAGCAAAATTGATCGAGATTATTGTCGAATCCGTAGTTTTCGGGGTCGCTAAAATCATTTTGACAGCCTTGATATCATCTATGTCAAATTTGACTCTTGAATTTTAACGGGGGTGAGAAGGAGTAGAAAATAAAATGTCCAAAATGACCGAGATTAGAGTCGAAACCATGATTTTCGGAGATCGATTATCTGATTGGTGATAGTCTCGATTACTTTTAAGCCCAAGTTTTACTTCTAGCAACCCTAAGGAGGGGTAAAAATATAATAATTTCAGAAGTTGTCAATATTAGCCTAATGTCGAATCCATAGTTTTCGTGGTCGCTAGGCTAATTGATAAATGACATTTTAGCCCATGTTTGAGTACTAGCACCCCCAAATGAGATTAGTCTCAACTCCATACATTTGGGGGTTGCTAAGCTGATTGGTGAATATTCAGTGTTACGTAAGTCCAAGTTTAACCACTAGAGGATGAGAGGGGTGAAAAATAATATATAAAAATTTACCGAGATTAGGGTCTAATCAATGAGTTTTCGGGATCGTTAAACTCATTGGTGACAGTGCAGATGTCGTGTAAGCCCAAGTTAGGACCCTAGCATCTCTAGGAGATAGAGAAGAAGTGAAGAATAGTATATGTAAAATTATCGTTATTAGTGTTTTCGGGGGTTGACGATGCTAAGAGAACGATATTGGCGTCAATCAAGGTAATTTAGTTACGGTTGTTTACCCATGGATGTCAACAGTCTTCGGAGGTGGCTGAGATGGTTAGTGATAGTCCCGACGTCGTTTAAGTTCACGTTCAGACCTCATCAGCAAGGGGATGAGAAGGAATAACATTAATAGGATTATCAAATCCACTATATACTTTCAAACTTACAGATCAAATAATTAAATATACGAACGCCTGGAAAGAACATTTGATAGAATACCAGAATAAAGGTTTACAAAATTATTGCTCAATTATAAACCACATGGAAGGAGAAATGTTGGACGCCCACACAGAAGATGGTCTGAACAAGTTTAACAATTCTAGACTTCATGAAACCGGAACGAGCCATCAGGCTTAATCCTTGGTGAAGAAGAATAAGACCAAATTTACTGAGAATAGTTTCGAATCCATAGTTTTTGGGGCCAATAAGCAGAGTATTTTCTCCTCCCTGATTGCTTAAACACGCCAGTAATTATTTTGAAACACACTATATAGGAGAGATCTGGTCTGATTGTCATATTCATTACTTTTATTCGCAAGTTGTTTTAACCATGTAGGCCTACTATGATTACAAAATTAGGACAGTTCCATATTTTCGTTTAACTAATACTACGCCATGAAACCCACAGATGCAACAAATATTGCATTCATCAGAGTCTGACTACCTTCCTGTTGATCTCTCCTCCTCCGGGAATACGGCTCTTTCTCATATTTTCCTCTTCCAACAGATCCGTTACCGAGGCTGTTTTCTACACGAAGACTTGCCTATTCTTCATGGCTTGTTTTTTATGTTGATTTTTTTTAAAATGACGTTTGGATAATGGAACAGTAATATTTTTCTGTAGGTAAATGATACCGGTACATAAAATAACATTGGAACATGACTATTTTTTCCGACATCTGTATTCTGAACTAAACGACATGTGGGATCAAATGTCGGATGACGACATATTTGCGGGATGAGTAACCTGCTGGCTTGAGATATTGTGAAGACTTATTTGTGGTGGATCACGACTAAAGGAAGTAAATTACAGGTGAAGCGACGCACCTGCGCACTAATGAGTGAAATGTTTGTAAGGTCCCCCATATCCTAATGTCTGTCTCATTACCAACTCTGAACTGCACTGTTGTACCGTAGTTAACCGCCTAGCTACGTTTTAATGCTAGAATGATACAAGTTACAATTTCTCCCTCATTAAAGGGGCGCATTCTCCAATATTAAATATGAAATGATTAATTCTTTTTGTGATAGTAGAGATGGGAAGAGCATGAAAATTTGTCATCCAAGATAGGAAAGAGCTAAAAAATACTATTTTTACGTTAGAGTGTAATGATAATAATTACGAGAAGGAACAAATAAAGGCCGTTAATAAGGGATACGTTAAATAGAATCATTAAACACTTCATCTTTTCTTCTCCTTTTATTTTCTACTAGTCAATTACCCGGGTTTGGCGATATTTATGCATCTCAATCAGTTTATCAACCCCGAAAACAATGGATTTGACACTAATTTCGGTTATTTAATGTTTACCCTTTCTCACCGCCCTTGCGGTTTTAGAGATTTCTTATTCCGGTGGTTTCCCGTCTAATAGAACCTATTTTTCTAAATTTACTTCATTTACCTCGTGTAGCCAATTCATTTTTGCTTGCTTTCTGTAAATAAGAGAAAGCAAGTAAAAATGAATTGGCTACACGAGCCAAATGAAGTAAATTTAGAAAAAAAGGTACTATTAGACGGGAAACCACCAGGTTATTAAGAGTAAACAGAGAAACAGAGGGAATACTTGAGAGAAAAGATTAATGATCTTGATATGAATGAAAAAAAAAAGAACGTTATGTATAAGGGAATTAGGATAGAGAAGGAATGGTTTCAGGCTATAAACAAACATCATTAGAAATCAAAATGGAAATGTGATTGTAGATTCCGGAAGTATATTAAATATATGGAAAAGTTAATTTAATCAGCTATTAAATGTACATACCAAAGAGGATCATTTACAGACAGCAGAAATGCTAGTCACAGAACCAAGTGCATTAGAGGTTGAAATGGCGATTAGAAAAATTGAGGATTTTTGAACCATCAGATTGAGATGGGATCCCAGCAGAGCTGATAAAATCAGGGGGAGAAAAAATGATGGTCAAGAAGATACGTTGGTTACTTTGCATGATTTGGGAAAAAGAACCTCTTCCAAATGAATGGAAAGAATCGATTATCGTACCAATCTATAAGAAAGGAGCTAAAACAACTATAGAGGCATCTCATTACTCTGAACTTCGTAGAAAATTCTAGCAAATATATTAGTAAGCAGGCTTACTCTCTATATTGATGCCATTGTAGGAGATCATCAATGTGGTTTAGAAGAAACATGTCTACAACAGATCAGATCTAGTTATATAATAGTATCCCGCCACAGGTCGCAATACTATCATATCTGCAGATTCCATGTGCTTGAATTCTTTCTATCTAGCATTCGCATTAATTTAAGATAGCGGAGATTGCTAGTACTTTATAAAATTTCTAGATTGTTTCTTTTCTGGTTTTATTTCTTATTGTTTTTCTTTTAATTGTTCCTCACAAGTTTATAATTTATTTTGTAAATCTTTATTTATTTATTTTTCTGTTTCCAAATTTAAACATAGGTAGGCTAATTAAAATATTTTATCTGTTCTATCTTTTATCATTTGTAATTATTTTTGTCCTTAATGGTATTTTTATTTCAAATGTTAATATTTTTTGTTCTAGATGTTTATATCATATGGCCATCATCATAGTCCTTACATTATCATCATCATCATCATCATCATCATCATCATAATCATTTTTCACCGGTGTGGAAAGCAACGGGAAGCTACCACACCTACAATTCCCTAGTAAAGCTGCAAGTATAGCATGAAAATGCTATGATTGCAGTGAAGGACCTGCCTTCGGGCAGAATTACTATGGTTATGGTTGGATGTTTATATCTATAGATTGTACTCGCATTCTTTTGTAATTTTATTTAAATTAAAAGTAGACTATTATAATGAGTTCTCGGATGCTGTAGTTAAAGCCTGATCACCTGCAAGGAGCAGTGTTGTTGGTGTACTTCTGTTTATGTTGACACATTTTTAGTTCTTGCTTTTCATTTATGACATATCTAAATGCACAGTGTACATAAAGGTGTTAGCAGTTTGACGTCATTACATTATCACTCAGATGAGGCAAATTGTTTATAGTCTCGAATGAAAGAGTAAACATGACTATTCAACTGTATGCATGCGCAATTGGTTTTCCTTTGTTTTGTTTCTTTGGTAGCGATAATATCGAAGAAAGTATTTTGTTTTGCAGTTTGAGCATTGTAAATCAGTTATAATAGTTTAACGTGCGTTTCATATGCAGTTTAATTGAGATCCCCAAAAGTCAACAACCATCAGTCGATTGCATCAGCAGTTGACAACGATCAGTTGTCTGTGTAAAGGTAAAAGCGTGGGACGACCAAAAGTGTCTGAGGAGATGTTCACCGCGTTCGGGACTCTTATTATGGAATCATAAAAGTCAGTTAGGAAGTTCAGTGGTGAACTTGCAATGACAACATGGAAGGTCTTAAGATAAGAAGACGCTTATATATCCGCCCCTACCGTTTACAATTGTTACAGGATTTGAAGCGTACTAACTACGTTGTGCGATACAACTTCGCGCTTGAAATGTTGCAGCAGGAAAATTATGACTTTCTTGATTGTGTTTTGTTCAGTGATGAATCAACATTTCATCTGAGTGGAAAAGTTAACCCGCATAAAGTCTGAATATGGGAATCTGAAAATCCCCATGAATTCAAACGAGACTATACAAAATTTAATGTGTTTTGTGTCCTTTTCCGACTAAAAGTTTCATTGAAGCTACCATAATTAGAATAACATACCAGGTTATGCCCCAAGAATGGCTCTTTTCTCAACTGCAGAATGAAACAAACTTTATTTGGCAACAAGATGGCGCACCTCCACATTGGCATACGTTGTACTAGATTGGTGAATTATAATATCACTGACCGCAGAATCAGTCGTGCCATGGACCCAATGAGAGAGTATATCTCCAGTTGCCTCCAAGATCACCGGATCTCATTCCATGCGATTTTTTCCTTTGGGATTTTGTAGATGACCGAGTCTACATACCTACATTACCTGCTAACCTCCCCGAGTGAGATACATGATTTGAGAAACTGTTTCTGCTATCACGCAACAAATGCTAATTAGCCGACATGTTGAATGTGTGTCGTGTAACAGACGGGCTCACATTGAACACTTATGAACTTGTAATGTAAACTGGAGACGTTACTCTTTCATATAACATAAATTTTGTTATTGTCATAATTAAAATTCATTTGACAATTTTATAATCGCTATATACTTTTAAATACATACTGTATGAATTAAATAGGATATGTGACAATGGACAACTTTTTCTATCTCCTTCAAGACTCTGGATTGCTCGTACTAAATGCCGAGGGAGATGTTTATATTATAGTATGCATCACTGTTTATTAGATACTCGCCCTGGCAAAGGAGCAGTTTACCTAAAACCTTTGTATTCCACTCTCTCGGTCCTCAACATTATGACCCTACTCATTACAAACAGAAATACATATAGTCTAAGATCCGAATAGAGGTCGACCTTCACCCATCTGCTTACCGGATGAAACATATTTTTTATTAAATCTCGAATATAGACGATTGCATCCAGAAATAATTGCCTATTAAAATATGTTAATGGCTAGCTTTAATTGAATAATTTTAATTAACTTTTTTTTTTTTTTTTTTTTTGGATTCCGCGTCCACTTGTTTACCGAACAAATATTATTTGAACCGAGAGTTTGAAACATAAAGAATGTGCCTGGTAGCATTGCCTACTCATTTCTGGTCATGACTACCTGACAAGGAGGTGTAAACAGGTAAGTTAATATAGGTGACTGCATTGATCTGTTTACTAATAGAAATACATATCAAAATTAAGATGATTTAATTACAAACACGATGGTATAGTATTGCTTGCAATAAATCTGTCATGAAATAGTATTGCCAGGCTTCAAATTTAAAAATCGGAGTGAGCAAAGATGCGTGAGAGAGTAGCTGCGCATGACGTGTTTGTTGAATAAAAGGGCGCGTATGATTTTTGTACATGCGATTGAGAAGGACAGCGTTTGTTTGTTGTCGGTAATTATTTCGAAGTAACTGCATCGAACACGTGCTACGTATTATTGTGATATTTCTAAAAAAATAATATAAAAAACGAATAAAGTGTTTTTTTTGTGTAGTTCAACAAAATCTGTTATTGATTTTAATAATTGTGCATAAAAGTTGGCTTTTCGAAAAAAAAAATTAAGCACGGTGATGTTCAGCTAACCAAAGAATCGCTTGATTTTGTTGGTTTATCACTCCACGTGCTAAAGTAAAATAACAGTTTTAAAAGTAAATATAAAGAGGAGTTTGAAAATGTCACTAATCAAGAAGTAAGTACATTACAATTTTATTTAAATGAATGATGTTGAATTGGCAGACATTAAACATTAAAAAGAAATGCCTTGTGTCTGTATTGTCAAAGTTATGATCATTAATACATTTTTAAATATTTTAATTATGAGATTTTTTCATATCATAAATTAACTATTTAATGAAAATACTAAATCTAACTTCTTTTATTGAATTAAGTAACTTTTTTAGATTCTTCCAAGTACTTCAACAGTTGATAAATATCATCAATGTCTGGATTCTACACCACATTCAAGCACTAAAGCTCCTGAAGTAGACAAAAATAATACCGATGCGATTCCAATGACTGTCGACTTTGATGAGGTGATAGGCCCCGTAATATTTTTAGTTATCAAATTATTTGTTGTTTTATATCAGGGAAAGTGTACTGTATTGTATACCCTGAAATAACTTTATCAATATCACTTTTTTTTACTTTATTTTCTATAATTTGTACATGGCTCACTAGCATTTTATTGGTTTTCGTGTATTTTCAAGTAGTTGACTCTAAGGAAAATGGTTTATTTCAGGTGTCATCAAAATCACAGCATCTACATCTGGTAACCAAGTCACTTGTCTATTTTGCAACTGCAAACAGAAGAGATCTAGCAAGTGGGTACTTAACTCTATATTTCCACAAGGTGATGAATCCTTAGAACAAATAAAAAATGGCAACCACGGAGTATTCTAGATGATTCTGAGATTATTTCGAAACTTGAACATCAAACTGTTGCTTACCACAAATCCTGTTACGCTGCTTATCAAACCAAAGAAAGGCGGCTCTTTGAAGAATATAAGGAATCTAGTTGGCATACGTATAGAGACATTCATAAACAAGCCTTCGAGTCCATAATAAATTTAATTCAAGATGAAGTAATAGAAAAGAACTGATTTGTGTACTTTGCGCAATTATTTATAAGATATCAAGCTTTATTATTAGAATTCTAGAAAGGATACAATGAAACTTATTAACATAGAAGAGTACCGAGCCGAAATGCTGGAAAATGTCTACAAAATTTGGTGACAGTATAACGATCGAAGCATCTACCACACCGCGTCATAAAAAAAATGTTTTATAGAAAAAAAAAGAAAAATAGATTAAATAAAAATAAAACGTAGTTTTATTTGATTTTCATATTTATTATATAATTCAGTGACAGCTGTTTCGGTACACTGTACCTTCTTCAGACATGTTAACAAATTATGAATTGTCTTCCAACTAATCTAAGCAACAATATATTATTTATAAATTTTTAAATTTTACAAAGGGGATTCATTCAAATCAAGTTGAGAATTTAACAGTTTTTTACTACTTTTAAATTTATTAATTTCTACAGCCTAAATTTAAAAGTAGTAAAAAACTGTTAAATTCTCAACTTGATTTGAATGAATCCCCTTTGTTAAATTAAAAACTTTAAATAAATATTGTTGTGTTGTTGCTTAGATCAGTTGGAACACAATTCATAATTTGTTAACATGTCTGAAAAAGGTACAGTGTACCGAAACAGCTGTCACTGAATTATATAATAAATATGAAAATCAAATAAAACTGCATTTTATTTTTATTTAATTAATAAATATGGATTTTCATCAAATAAACACCAAATCAATTGATTAAGAAAAATAGAGAAGAGCTGTCCTTCTCAATCGCATGTACAAAAACCATGCGCACTCTCTTCCATTGAACAGACACGTCATGCGCAGCTACTAATGTATGCTATGTTCTCCTCTATTGCACTAAATCGGAAGCTCAACTTTCTCTCTCACGCACCTTTGTTCACTCCGATTTTTAATCTTTAAAGCCTGGAAATACTATTTCATGGCCGGTTTATTGCAGGCAATACTATACCATCGTGTTTGTAATTAAATTATCTTTATTTTGATATGTATTTCTATTGGTAAACAGATCAATGCAGTCACCTATATTAACTTACCTGTTCATACCTCCTTGCCAGGTAGTCATGACCAGAAATGGGTAGGCTACCCAGGCATATTCTTTATGTTTCAAACTCTCGGTTCAAATAATGTTTGTTCGGTAAACAAGTGGGTGAAGAATCCGAAAAAAGTTAATTAAAATAATTTAAATTAAAGATAGTCATGAATATATTTTAAGAGGCAAATATTTCTGGATGTATTCGTCTATATTAGAGATTAAATAAAAAGGTAGGCCTATGTTTCATCCGGTAAGCAGATGGGCGAAGGTCGATCTCTCTTCGGTTCCTGTACTAAGTCTTTTGGATACAACTAAATGCTCTGAATGCGATATTACTGACTATTTAACTCATGCCCCAAATGGGACACAATGGCCAATCTCGTTTCAATGATTTCTGTTTTACAAGCCAATCAGAGTCGTGTTTCACGAAATATTTATCAGTGTAATAATTACCATATTAAAGAAGGCTCCTCCTTTTTAATATTCTGAACAGGTCTGACCATTATTTTGTAGTGACTTAGCCTGTGAGAAATACGGCTACCAGATTGTATATATAGTGAATGGATATCAAAATACAGGAGTTAATATAAAAACATTTGTAGCAATTGATTATACCACCAAAAAAATAAACCACTGTTTGCTCTTTCTTAAATGTATTTTTTCCCAGGTAACAATCCAGAAAAATATAATTGTCATATTTACATCATACGACATCAGAAATGAATTAATATACTGTTTGATGTGTTTCATTTTTTTTCCACTAGAGAGCATTTTTACAATATTGCGTTCCTTTGGCAATAAATGGTTGCAGTGATAAACAAAAGAAGCAGATGAAGCGTACCTATCGTTTCTTATTTGTTTTCAAACATCTCCGTTTACATTAAATATATAAATATTTTAAAATACTATAGTTAAATAATGATTTGTGAGTAAACAGCTTAATTTTATTCGTTAAATAGTCCTAACAAATGCCACTCTTGATTTCCAAATTCTCTAGATAAATTCACTCCTCACTTCGTGAGTCGTGAATTTATCGATAATTTGGAAATCATTCGTGGCATTACTTATGATTATTATTGTTAGATTTTCAAGGTATTTACTGAAAGAGATGTTATCGATAAAGATAAAGCATTCTTATCAAAATCATTTTTGTGCGACTAAAATGTCGACTATACACTATGATATAAACAGTGGGTTTAAGAAAAGAGAACAAATATTAAAATATAGCAAATTATAAATTAATTTCATCAGGTTGTTATTTAAATGTGTGTTTTTGACTACTCTAATGCCATCTTTGGTAGTCTCACGTCAGACATAGAGGAATATCTAGAATTTTCTAAACACCCAATAACATAATATAGTCCTCATAAAAAACATGGACTTAGGAAATACTTTATTGCATTAACGTAATGCCCGTCAACATTTTGTCTGATATTTTATTCAATCGATTTATTCTTACTAGCAGAATTAATGAAAGTTTCAGAAGTCGCTTTATACTGAGATTACCATTTCCTATTCTCGTACGTTTGCTGCCGTGATGACATCGTATATTTTTAAATTTTTTCCGAGTCAAACTTCTGAAGTTCTTTTTATCTTTATAATAGAACTGTAAGGAAAGTATTTTTTCTTTCTGGAGAAATTATGTAAATAAGAAAGGGGATTATTATAAATGGTTAATATTAAATTTCAGATAGACCACTCTCGTCCTATGAGAATTGAGCGTTCCTAATAACATTTTCTTACGGGTGCCTTCAAATGCCTCAAGTCAGACGTGCAGCCCAGCTTCTTATATTCAGTGGCGGATTTAATATATCTTCCTTATGTAACAATGTATATATTATAGGCTAACAGTTACATTTGTTGGACGCCGGTCTACCCTTGCAGATGATAAGATTAGTAAATAAATATAATTGTTATTCATGTTTAACAAGAATGTGCGCACATATTTTGAGAAAGGGTTAATCGAATCTAGAGGATGAAAACAACATTACATAATACTTAATAAGTCCGGAAACGTTTAATTTTATTGTAAAAACTCTTGTACACTAGTTTGGTAAGGATTTTTAATGACATCATTACTTCACGTATCAATAGTAGGTAAGTCGATTTTATTTAGGAGATTTGGAATGACCCATATCAATAACGTTAAAATATGTGAGATGATAATCTTAAAAAAAAGTTTATCTTAAACCAATATTCTCGTAATTACTTTTTCGTTTATTTATTTTTCATATTATTGATAATAAAATAAGTTTGTATAAAAACTGGGGTCACTCCGTAGCGTAGTTGTTTAAGTCAATACGCTACAAATCAGAAGGTCGAGGAGTCAGAATTTTTAAACTGACCCAAGCCTTCCGGTGGCACCATGACCCTGGGGTCGACTCAGCCAACAGAAGAAACGAGTACCAGATGCTTGTTCTGGGGGTAAAAGCAGTCGTCACGGAGGGCTGATTTTAGGTACCAACTATCTAGAAAAAATGGGAACCTTAACCTTCTACTACTCCAAGGGTGTCCTATGGCCTGTAGTGGGGATCACTTTACATTTTTTTGTATAAAACTAGCTGGATATATGTAAACAAATATCCTAGATAAAGCATATAAACCAGAGCCGCCCAAACTTATTTGTATCGCGGACCAAATGGTAGAATCGCGAAGGTGGCTCGTGCCATAGACCCTATTATAGCTGTTGATGGATTGTTGTTATTATTATTATTTAAAGGGCTAAAATAGTATGGGCACGTAAGAAGAATGCAGGATGGAAGACTACCAAAGGTCGTCTATGCATGGAAAATTGAAAGAAGGAACAGGAAAGGAATACCAAGAACAACCTGGAAGAATAACATTCAGAATTCCAATGAGGAAATTTGGTGTAACAGATGAAGACACAGAGGACACGAGAACGATGGAGAACTTTAATTAAGGGAAATTTGTGAATATGTATTACAACTGATCGTCTATAAGTCTGTAGTCATTTGTGTACTTTTTAAAACTCATGTTAATTATTAAGATTGGTTGGAGAAAACCCTCAATGATGAGGAAAATTCTCAAAATGAATGAATGAATGGATTACAACACAAAACACCAACAACAACAACAACAATAATAATAATAATAATTAATAATAATAATTAATAATAATAATACTAATAATAATAATAATAATAATAATAATTATATAATTATATAACCGAAGATTTAATATTAGAAGATCAGAAGGGGTATATTAGAGGATGTGAAGAATTAGAGTATCTGGAGTAAAAGTTATAAAAAAACGTTAAACTGAAAATATATAAAACTATTATTCTACCAGTTACACCATATGGATGCGAAACATGGACATTTATTTTAAAGGAGGAAAGGAAATTACAAGTATTTGAGAATAAAGTACTTAGAAAAATTTTTGAACCAAAAGAGAGATGAACAGACAGATGAATAGAGAAGACTACATAGTCTTTATAGGAAGCCAGATATAATAAGAACAGAAGTCTCGTAGATTGCGATGGTCAGGACATGTGACACGAATGGGGAATGAAAGACGTGCATGGAAGCTTCTTTTAGGACAACCAGAGGGAAAACGCCCAGTTAGTAGACGCAAGAAAGTGAGGTGGGAGAATAACATTAACTATGATTTGAGGGAAGTAGATTATACAGGGAATGATTGGAAAACATTAGCTAAGGTAGGGATGTATGGAGAGCTTATGTCCGGCGCGGCCCATGAGCCTACGGGTTCGATAGTGCCAGTGAGTTAGTTAGTCTGGGAGTAAAAGTGGATAAAGAGGATAAACAAGACAGTGATATTAAGAACATAATAAATAAAAGGTAGAGCAATAACAGCAGTAATAAATGGAGTCTTATGAAAAGACATATAACCTGAGAAAATAAGTTACAAATATATAATTCAATAGTGAGAAGTACTGTCACTTTGGAGATGAAGTTCGGAAATTCAACAAAAAGTTATAACAAAAACTTATGTCAATGGAAATGGATTTCTTGAGGAGAGCAGCAAGATGTTGAAAATTAGAAAAAAATCAGAAATACTGTCATACGAGAAAAAAATGAATATTAGATATTCAATAGTAGATTATATAAGATACAAACAATTAAAATGGTGTGGGCATGTACGGCGAATGCAAGAAGAAAGGTTACCCAGAAAATCATTCGAATGGTGTCCACCTGGAAGAAGAAGGAATGGATGGATGGGGGAAATGGAATGGATGGATAGAGATGAGTGGAGAACGAATAAAAACTTTAGGCACAGAAAATATGTGTAAACATTGAAAATCTGTATATAAATAATAATAATAATAATAATAATAATAATATAATAATAATAATAATAATAATAAAATAATAATTAATAATAATAATAATGAATTAATAATAATAATAATAATAATAATAATAATAATAATAATAATAATAATATAAAATAATAAGAATAATAATAATAATAATAATAAGAATAACAATAATAATAATAATAATAATAATAAGATAATAATAATAATAATAATAATAGTGTGATATGATTTGATACTTTTCTTGTTATGTTGTTCTTATTCCATTACCGATTGACTAATATTCATAGGCCAACCCTTAGCATATTTTAATTTATTGGAATATTGCAGGGTCGGATTAATAGTGATGGAGGGCCGTAGTTCGATCGGCCCTGATATAAACCATTCTTGGATATTTAATCTTCATTTTGTTCAAAAAAGCAGTTTTTTATTGTCTGTTGTAAAATTATCCGCGAGGTTTGGAGTTACGTTATTGCGAATGGCCCAGGCTGCGAAGGAGTGGATATTTCTCTTTACCCATTTTCTCCAGATTTGCGCTCCAGCCGTCTATAACATGGATAGTCCTGGAGGTAAAGTCAACCGGAGCATTGGAGTAACCGTTCTACCTCCTCGATAGTCTCTTGGTTAAGAATAGCGGATAGTTAAGTCATAGACCTTCATCTTATTGTGTGGGAATTTGATTAAAGTTCGATACAATTACGTAGACAGCGATTCTTTTCATTACACATATTTTTATTCTTTAAGGGAACATATATTAATCATTTTATATCCCGGCACTATATTTAATGCAAATAGCTTCTTAATTATATCGTAATCGATAGCTATCGAACCCGTAGGTTCATGGCCCCGCGGGCATAAGCATTAGTATATCGCAGTAGCAGAAATTGTTAATATGTATCTTTAAAAGTCCGCCCCATCAAATTAATTAATGCATAAAGCATTTACGTGTTAAACAGTCTTTATTTAGAGTTACCAATAAGGTTGTAATTACCATATATTAATACATTAATGGATAAAGCATTACGTGTTAAACAGTCTTTATTTAGAGTTACCAATAAGGTTGTAATTACCATATATTAATACATTAATGGATAAAGCATTTACGTGTTAAACAGTCTTTATTTAGAGTTACCAATAAGGTTGTAATTACCATATATTAATACATTAATGGATAAAGTATTTACGTGTTAAACAGTCTTTATTTAGAGTTACCAATAAGGTTGTAATTACCATATATTAATACATTAATGGATAAAGTATTTACGTGTTAAACAGTCTTTATTTAGAGTTACCAATAAGGTTGTAATTACCATATATTAATACATTAATGGATAAAGTATTTACGTGTTAAACAGTCTTTATTTAGAGTTACCAATAAGGTTGTAATTACCATATATTAATACATTAATGGATAAAGCATTTACGTGTTAAACAGTCTTTATTTAGAGTTACCAATAAGGTTGTAATTACCATATATTAATACATTAAAGGATAAAGCATTACGTGTTAAACAGTCTTTATTTAGAGTTACCAATAAGGTTGTAATTACCATATATTAATACATTAATGCATAAAGTATTTACGTGTTAAACAGTCTTTATTTAGAGTTACCAATAAGGTTGTAATTACCATATATTAATACATTAATGGATAAAGCATTTTACGTGTTAAACAGTCTTTATTTAGAGTTACCAATAAGGTTGTAATTACCATATATTAATACATTAATGGATAAAGTATTTACGTGTTAAACAGTCTTTATTTAGAGTTACCAATAAGGTTGTAATTACCCATATATTAATACATTAATGGATAAAGAATTTACGTGTTAAACAGTCTTTATTTAGAGTTACCAATAAGGTTGTAATTACCATATATTATAATACATTAATGGATAAAGCATTACGTGTTAAACAGTCTTTATTTAGAGTTACCAATAAGGTTGTAATTACCATATATTAATACATTAATGGATAAAGTATTTACGTGTTAAACAGTCTTTATTTAGAGTTACCAATAAGGTTGTAATTACCATGTATTAATACATTAATGGAATAAAGCATTACGTGTTAAACAGTCTTTATTTAGAGTTACCAATAAGGTTGTAATTACCATATATTAATACATTAATGGATAAAGTATTTACGTGTTAAAACAGTCTTTATTTAGAGTTACCAATAAGGTTGTAATTACCATATATTAATACATAATGGATAAAGTATTACGTGTTAAACAGTCTTTATTTAGAGTTACCAATAAGGTTGTAATTACCATATATTAATACATTAATGGATAAAGCATTACGTGTTAAACAGTCTTTATTAGGTCAGAGTTACCAATAAGGTTGTAATTACCAATATATTAATACATTAATGGATAAAGTATTTACGTGTTAAAACAGTCTTTATTTAGAGTTACCAATAAGGTTGTAATTACCATATATTAATACATTAATGGATAAAGCATTTACGTGTTAAACAGTCTTTATTTAGAGTTACCAATAAGGTTGTAATTACCATATATTAATACATTAAAGGATAAAGCATTACGTGTTAAACAGTCTTTATTTAGAGTTACCAATAAGGTTTGTAATTACCATATATTAATACATTAATGCATAAAAGTATTTACGTGTTAAAACAGTCTTTATTTAGAGTTACCAATAAGGTTGTAATTACCATATATTAATACATTAATGGATAAAGCATTACGTGTTAAACAGTCTTTATTTAGAGTTACCAAATAAGGTTGTAATTACCATATATTAATACATTAATGGATAAAGTATTTACGTGTTAAACAGTCTTTATTTAGAGTTACCAATAAGGTTGTAATTACCATATATTAATACATTAATGGATAAAGAATTTACGTGTTAAACAGTCTTTATTTAGAGTTACCAATAAGGTTGTAATTACCATATATAATACATTAATGGATAAAGCATTACGTGTTAAACAGTCTTTATTTAGAGTTACCAATAAGGTTGTAATTACCATATATTAATACATTAATGGATAAAGTATTTACGTGTTAAACAGTCTTTATTTAGAGTTACCAATAAGGTTGTAATTACCATGTATTAATACATTAATGGATAAAGCATTACGTGTTAAACAGTCTTTATTTAGAGTTACCAATAAGGTTGTAATTACCATATATTAATACATTAATGGATAAAGTATTTACGTGTTAAACAGTCTTATTTAGAGTTACCAATAAGGTTTGTAATTACCATATATTAATACATTAATGGATAAAGTATTACGTGTTAAACAGTCTTTATTTAGAGTTACCAATAAGGTTGTAATTACCATATATTAATACATTAATGGATAAAGTATTTACTTGTTAAACAGTCTTTATTTAGAGTTACCAATAAGGTTGTAATTACCATATATTAATACATTAATGGATAAAGTATTACGTGTTAAACAGTCTTTATTTAGAGTTACCAATAAGGTTGTAATTACCATATATTAATACATTAATGGATAAAGCATTACGTGTTAAACAGTCTTTATTTAGAGTTACCAATAAGGTTGTAATTACCATATATTAATACATTAATGGATAAAGTATTTACGTGTTAAACAGTCTTTATTTAGAGTTACCAATAAGGTTGTAATTACCATATATTAATACATTAATGGATAAAGCATTTACGTGTTAAACAGTCTTTATTTAGAGTTACCAATAAGGTTGTAATTACCATATATTAATACATTAATGGATAAAGCATTACGTGTTAAACAGTCTTTATTTAGAGTTACCAATAAGGTTGTAATTACCATATATTAATACATTAATGGATAAAGTATTTACGTGTTAAACAGTCTTTATTTAGAGTTACCAATAAGGTTTTGTAATTACCATATATTAATACATTACTGGATAAAGTATTACGTGTTAAACAGTCTTTATTTAGAGTTACCAATAAGGTTGTAATTACCATATATTAATACATTAATGGATAAAGCATTTACGTGTGTAAACAGTCTTTATTTAGAGTTACCAATAAGGTTGTAATTACCATATATTAATACATTAATGGATAAAGTATTTACGTGTTAACAGTCTTTATTTAGAGTTACCAATAAGGTTGTAATTACCATATATTAATACATTAATGGATAAAGCATTTACGTGTTAAACAGTCTTTATTTAGAGTTACCAATAAGGTTGTAATTACCATATATTAATACATTAATGGATAAAGCATTACGTGTTAAACAGTCTTTATTTAGAGTTACCAATAAGGTTGTAATTACCATATATTAATACATTATGGATAAAGTATTTACGTGTTAAACAGTCTTTATTAGAGTTACCAATAAGGTTGTAATTACCATGTATTAATACATTAATGGATAAAGTATTAAGTGTTAAACAGTCTTTATTTAGAGTTACCAATAAGGTTGTAATTACCATATATTAATACATTAATGGATAAGTATTTACGTGTTAAACCAGTCTTTATTTAGAGTTACCAATAAGGTTGTAATTACCATATATTAATACATTAATGGATAAAGTATTACGTGTTAAAAACAGTCCTTTATTTAGAGTTACCAATAAGGTTGTAATTACCATATATTAATACATTAATGGATAAAGTATTTACGTGTTAAACAGTCTTTATTTAGAGTTACCAATAAGGTGTAATTACCATATATTAACATTAATGGATAAAGTATTTACGTGTTAAACAGTCTTATTTAGAGTTACCAATAAGGTTGTAATTACCAATATATAAGAACATTACATGGATAAAGTATTACGTGTTAAAACAGTCTTTATTTAGACTTACCAATAAGGTTGTAATACCATATAGTAATATCATTAATGGATAAGCATTTACGTGTTAAACAGTCTTTATTTAGAGTTCCCAATAAGGTTGTAATTACCATATATTAATACATTAATGGATAAAGTATCACGTGTTAAACTTACAACAGTCTTTATTTAGAGTTACCAATAAGGTGTAATTACCATATCTTAATACATTAATGGATAAAAGCATTTACGTGTTAAACAGTCTTTATTAGAGTTACCAATAAGTTGTAATTACCATATATAATACATTAATGGATAAAGTATTTACGTGTTAAACATCTTTATTTAGAGTTACCAATAAGGTTGTAAATTACCATATATTAATACATGAATGGATAAAGCATTTACGTGTTAAAAAGTCCTTTATTTAGAGTTACAATAGTTAGTAATGACTATATATAATACATTAATGGATAAAGCATGACGTGTTAAACAGTTTTTATTTAGAGTTACCAATAAGGTTGTAATTACCATATAGTAATTACATAATGGATAAAGGATTACGTGTTAAACAGTCTTTAGTTAGAGTTACCCAATAAGGTTGTAATTACCATATATTAATACATTAATGGATATAAAGCATTTTACGTGTTAAACAGTCTTTATTTAGAGTAACATAAGGTTGTAATTACCATATATTAATACCTGAATGGATAAAGAATTTACGTGTTAAACAGTCTTTATTTAGAGTTACAATAAGGTTGTTAATTACAATATATAATTACATTTAATGGATAAAGTATTTAAGTGGTAACAGTATTTATTAGAGGTACAAATAAGGTTTTGGAATTACCATATATTAATACAGTAATGGATAAAGCATTTACGTGTTAAAACAGTCTTTATTTAGAGTCCCAATAAGGTTGTAATTACCATAGATTTAATACATTAATGGATAAAGTATTTACGTGTTAAACCGTCTTTATTTAGAGTTACCAAATAAGGTTGTAATACCATATATTAATACATTAATGGATAAAGCATTACGTGTTAAACAGTCTTTATTTCGAGTTACCAATAAGGTTTTGTAATCCATATATTAATACATTAATGGATAACGGCATTTAAGTGTTAAACAGTCTTTATTAGGAGTTACCAATAAGGTTGTAATTACATATATTAATACATTATGGGATAAAGTATTTACGTATGTTAAAACAGTCTTTATTTAAGTTACCAATAAGGTTGTAATTACCATTATATTAATACATATTGGAAAAATAAAGCATACTACGTGTTAAACAGTCTTTATTTAGAGTTAACCAATAAGGTTGTAATTACCATATATTATACATTAATGGATAAGAAGCATTACGTGTTAAACAGTCTTATTTAGAGTTACCAAAAGGTTGTAATTACCATATATTAATATAATTAATGGATAAAGCATTACGTGTTAAACAGTCTTTATTAGAGTTACCAATAAGGGTTAATGTACCAAGTACCATATATGAATTACATTAATGGATAAAGTATTTACGTGTTAAAACAGGTCTTTATTTTGAGATTATACCAATAAAGGTTGTAATTACCATGTAATTAATACATTAATGGATTAAAGCATTACGTCGTTAAACAGTCTTTATTTAGAGTTACCAATAAGGTTGTTTTAATTACCATATATTAATACATTAATGGATAAAGTATTTTACGTGTTAAACAGTCTTTATTTAGAGTACCAATAAGGTTTGTAATTACCATTATCTTAATGACATTAATGGATAAAGTATTACGTGTTAAACAGTCTTTATGTAGAGTTTACAAATAAGGTTGTAATTACCATATATTAATACATTAATGGATAAAGTATTTACGTGTTAAACAGTCTTTTAGTTTAGAGTTACCAATAAGGTTATAATTACCATATATTAATAAATTAAGGGATAAAGTCATTTACGTGTTAAACAGTCTTTATTTAGACGTTACCAATAAGGTTGTAATTAACCATATATTACTACCTTAATGGATACAAGTATTTACGTGTTAAACAGTCTTTAATTTAGAGGTTACCCATAAGTTGTAATTACCATATATTAATACATAAGGGAAAAAGTATTTACGGTGTTAAACCAGTCTTTATTTAGATTTACCAAGAAGGTTGTAATTACCAATATATTAATTTACCATTAATGGATAAAGGATTTACGTGTTAAACCAGGCTTTATGTAGAGTTACCATAAGGTTGTAAATTACCATATATTAATACATAATGGATAAAGTATTTAACGTGTTAAACAGTCTTTATTTGGAGTTTACCAATAAGGTTGTAATTACCATATATTAATACATCAATGATAAAGTATTACGTGTTTAACAGTCCTTTATTTAGCGTTTACCCAATAAGGTTGTAATTACCCACATATTAATAAATTGGATAAAGTACGCATTACGTGTGAAACGTCTTTATTTTAGACTTACAATAAGGTTAGTAATTGTTTGTAATTACCATATATTAATACATTAATGGATAAAAGTATTTACGTGTTAAACAGTTCTTTATTTAGGAGTTACCAATAAGGTTGTAATTACCATATATATAATACCTTAATGGATATAAAGTATTACGTGTTTAAACAGTTCTTTATTTAGAGTTACCAATAAAGGTTTAATTACCAATATATTTAATACAATTAATGGATAAAGTATTAACGTGTTACACAGTTCTTTATTTAGAGTTTACCAATAAGGTTGTTAATTACCATATCTGTTAATACTTAAGGGATAAAGCGTTTACGTGTTTAAAACAGTCTTTTATTTAGAGTTACAATAAGGTTGTACTTACCATATATTAATAACATTAATGGATAAAGTATTTTGCGTGTTAAACAGTCTTTATTTAGAGTTACCAATAAGGTTGTAAGTACCATATATTAATAACAAATGGATAAAGGTATTTACGTGTTAACCAGTTCTTTATTTAGAGTTTACCAATAAAAAGGTTTGTAAGTACCATATATTAATACATTTAATGGATAAAGTATTTACGTGTTTTAAACATTCTTTAATTTAGAGTTCACCAATAAGGTTGTTGTTGTAATTACCATATATTAATACATTTAATGCGAATAAAGCATTACGTGTTAAACAGTCCTTTATTTAGAGTTACCAATAAGGTTTGTACATTACCATATATTACTTACATTAATGGATCTAGTATTTTACCGTGTAAACAGTCTATTATTTAGAGTTACCAATAGAGTTGTAATTACATATATTGAATACAATTAATGGATAAAGCATATACTGTGTTAAAAAATCAGTCTTTATTTAGAGTACCAGCAATAAGGTTGTAATTACCATATATTAATACATTAATGGATAAAAAGCATTACGTGGTTAAACAGTCTTTTATTTAGAGTTACCAATAAGGTTGTAATACCATATATTAATTCCATTAAGGGATACGAATTCGTGTTAAGTGTTAAACGTTCTTTTATTTAGAGTTTACCAATAAGGTTTGTATTACCATATATAATTACATTAATGGATTAAAGTATTTACGTGTAAACAGTCTTTATTTAGCGTTACCAATAAGGTTTGTAATTACCAGTATATAATTTAATACATTAAGGATAACGCATTACGTTGTTAAACAGTCTTTATTTAGAGTTACCATAAGTGTGTTGAATTTACCATACTAGTAATAACATGAAATGGATAAAAGCCATTACGTCGTTAAACAGTCTTTATTTAGAGTTAACCATAAGGTTGTTAATTACCATATATTTAATACATTAATGGATAACAGAATTTACGTGTGTGAAACAGTTCTTTATTTAGAGTTACCAATAAGGTTGTAATACCGGCATATATTAATAGCATTAAGGATTAAAGTATTTACGTGTTAAACAAGTCTTTATTTTAGAGTTACCATAAGGTTGTAATTCCCATAGATTGAATACATTAATGGATAAAACATTACGTGTTAACAATCTTTTATGTTAGAGGTTACCAATAAGGTTGTAATTACCATATAGTAATACATTAAGTGGATTAAAAGGCATTACGTGTTAAACAGTCTTTATTTAGAGTTACAAATAAGGTTGTAATTACCATATATTAATACATTATTACGGATAAAGTCATTACGTGTTTAAACAATCTTTATTTAGAGTTAACCCAATAAGGTTTGTAAATTACCACATCTATTAATACATTAATGGATAAAGCATTACGTGTAACACAGTCGTTATTTAGAGTTACCAATAGGTTGTAATTACCATAATATTAATGACATTAATGGATAAAGCATACGTGTTTTTAAACAATCTTTATTTAGAGTTACCAATAAGGTTTAAATTACCATATATTAATACATTAATGGATTAAAGGCATTACGTGTTAAACAGTCTTTATTTAGAGTTAACCCAATCAGGTTGTAATTACCATATATTAAGCATTAATGGGATAAAGCATTAAGTGTTAAACAATCTTTATTTCGAGTTACCATAAGGTTGTAATGACCATATAGTAATACATTAATGGATAAAAGCATTACGTGTTAAACAGTCTTTATGTAGAGTTACCATAAGGTTGTAATTACCATATATTAATACATTAATGGAATAAAGCATACGTGTTAAACAGTTCTTTATTTAAAGTTACCAATAAGGTGTAATTACCATATATTAATACATTAAGGATTAAAGCATACGTGTTAAACAGTCTTTATTTAGAGTTACCATTAAAGGTTGTAATTACAATATATTAATACATTATGGGATAAAGCATTACGTGTTTTATTAAACAATCTTTATTTTAGAGTGACCAATAAGGTTGTAATTACCATATATTAATACAGTAATTGGATAAAGCATTAAGTGTTAAACCGTCTTTTATTTAGAGTACCAATAAGGTTGTGTAATTACCATATATTAATACATTAAATGGATAAAGCATTACGTGTTAAACAGTTCTTTTATTTAGAGTTTACAATTAAGGGGTTGTAATTACCTTATATTAAATATCATTAATGGATATAAAGCATTACGTGTTCACCAGGTCGTTATTTAGAGTTTAACCAATAAGGTTTGTAATTACCATATATTAATACATTAATGGATAAAGCATTACGTGTTAAACAGTCTTTATTTAGAGTTAACCAATAAGGTTTTGTAATTTACCATATATTAAAACATTAATGGATAAAGGCATTAAGTGTTTGTTAAACAGTCTTTATTTAGAGTACCAATAGGTTTGTACCTTAACCATATATTAATACATTAATGGATTAACGTATTTACGTGTTAACAGTCTTTATTTAGAGTTACCAATACGGGTTTGTAATTACCATATATTAATACATTAATGGATAAAGTAGTACGTGTTAAACAAACGTCCTTTTATTTAGAGTTACCAATAAGGTTTGTAATTACATTATATTAATACATTAATGATAAAGCATTTACGTGTTAAACAGTCTTTAGTTAGAGTTACCAATAAGGTTGTAATTACCATATATTAATACATTAATGGATAAAAGTATTTTCCGTGTTTAAACAGTCTTTATTTAGAGTTCCCAAAAAAAAAAATTTTTAGGTTGTAATTACCATATATTAATACATAAATGGATAAAGCATTTTTACGTGTTTAAACAGTCTTTATTTTAGAGTTACCGATAAGGTTGTAATTTACCATTATATTAAACATAAATGGAATAAAGCATTTAAGTGTTAAACAGTCGTTATTTAGAGTTAACCAAGAAGGTTGTAATTACCATATAAAATTAATACATTAATGGATAAAGGATTTACGTGTTGTAAACAGTCTTTATTTAGAGGTTACCAAATAGGTTGTAATTACCATGTATTAAAACATTACTGGCTTAAAGCATTAAGTGTTAAAGCAGTCCTTTTTATTTAGAGTTACCAATAAGGTTGTAATTACCCATATATTAATACATTAATGGATAAAAGTATTTACGTGTTAAACAAGTCCAATTTATTTAGAGTTTACCATTAGGTTGTAATTACCATATATAATACATTAAGGGAATAAGTATTACGTGTTAACAGTCTTTATTTAGAGTTTACCAATAAGGTTGGTAATTACCATATAATTAATACATTAATGGATTAACGTAGTTAAGTGTTAAACAGTCTTTATTTAGAGTTTACCAATAAGGTTGTATTAATTACCATCTATTTTCAGACATTTAATGGATAAAGTATTTACGTGTTAAACAGTCCCTTTATTTAGAGTTACAATAAGGTTGTAATACCATCCCTCAACTTATAATACAATTAATGGATAAAGTATTACGTGTGAAACAGGTCTTTTTATTTAGCGTTACCCAATAAGGTTGTAATTCCCATATAATTAATACATTAATGGATAAAGTATTTAATTGTATGACGTTGTTAAACAGTCTTTATTTAGAGTTATCCAATAAGGTGTAATTACCATATATTAATACATTAATGGTAAAGTATTTACGTGTTAAACAGTCCTTTATTTAGAGTTAGCAATAAGTTGTAATTAACCATATATTAATAACATTAATGGATAAAGCATTTAGGGTTTAAACAGTCTTTATTAGAGTTACCAATAAGGTTGTATTACCATATATTAATACATTAATGGATAAAGTATTTACGTGTTAAAAACAGTCTTTATTTTTAGAGTTACCAATTAAGGTTGGAAGTACCCATATATTAATACATTAAATGGATTAAAAGCATTTACGTGTTAAACAGTCTTTATTTAGATGTTTACCAATAAGGTTGTAATTACCAGATATTAATACATTAAGGGATAAAGGCATTACGTGTTAAACAGAGCTTATTAAGAGTTACCAATAAGGTTGTTTGGAATTACCATATATTAATACATTAATGGATAAAGTATTTACGTGTTTAAACAGTCTTTTATTTAGAGTTACCAAATAAGGTTGGTAATTACCATATAGTAATACATTAATGGATAAAGTATTACGTGTTAAAACAGTCTTTCAGTTTGAGTTACCAATAAGGTTGTAATTACCATTATTAATACATTAATGGATAAAGTCTTTACGTGTTTCAACAAGTATTTATTTAGAGTTTACATAAGGTGGTAATTAACTATATATTAATACATTAATGGATATAAGTATTTTAACGTGTTAACAGTCTTTATTTAGAGTTACCAATAAGGTTGTACTTACCATATATTAATACATTAATGGATACAGAATTACGTGTTAAACAGTCTTTATATTTAGAGTTACCAATAGGTTTGTAATTACCCTCTATTAATACATTAATGGTAAACATTACGTGTTAAACAGTCTTTATTTAGAGTTACCAATAAGGTTTGTAATACAAATATTAATACCATTAATGGATAAATATTACGTGTTAAACAGTCTTTATTTAGAGTTTACCAATAGGTTTAATGACCATGTATTAATACAAATTATGGAAAAGCCTTACGTCTTAAACAGTCTTTATTTGAGTTACCAACTAAGGTGTAATTACCATATATTCTACATTAATGGATATAGCATTTACGTGTTAAACAGTCCTTTATTTGAGTTAACCATCAGGTTGTAATTAACCATATAATTAAATACATTAATGGAATAAAGTTATTTAACGTGTTTAAACAGTCTTTCTTTAGAGTTTACCAATAAGGTTTTAATTAACTATATATTAATACATTAATGGATAAAGTATTTACGTGTTAAACAGTCTTATTTAGAGTTACCAATAAAGTTTTAATTACCATTATTAATACATTAATGGATAAGTATTTACGTTGTTAAACATTCTTTAAATTTAGAGTTACATAATGGTTGTAATTACCATATATAATACATTAATGGATAAACATTTTCGTGTAAACAGTCTTTATTTAG
>JASPKZ010006783.1:0-11022 GCA_030220185.1 Diploptera punctata | reverse complement strand
TTGAGAAAAAATCAGGTATCTATAGCCTTTTAAAAAAATTACTCATTTTCAAAATTGGTAGATTTAACCTGGATTTTTGCATTCTAAATCTTGACTGCCCTCTAGAGTGTATTTTTGTCAGTATTTCG
Source organism: Diploptera punctata (assembly GCA_030220185.1). Taxonomy (NCBI): domain Eukaryota; kingdom Metazoa; phylum Arthropoda; class Insecta; order Blattodea; family Blaberidae; genus Diploptera; species Diploptera punctata. The sequence continues at coordinate 10,894 of JASPKZ010006783.1, read as the reverse complement.
ATATTTTTGAAATTTGTACTTTTTGAGAAAAAATTTCACAAGGTTATAGCCTCGGAAAAAATTACTAGATTTTTCAAAATGTGATTTTTAAACCGAGTTTTTTTGCATTATAAATCTCTGACTAGCCCTCTAGATGTAAATTTTGTGCAGTTTTCGATATTTTTGAATTATGTAATTTTGAGAAAAAATCCAAGGAATTACTCAATTTCTAAAAATTGATTGTGATTATTTAACCGGAATTTTTTGCATTATAATCTCTGACTAGCCCTCTAGATTGTATTTTTGCAGTTTTCGATATTTTTGAAATTATGTAATTTTTGAGAAAAAATCCAAAAAAATTACTCGATTTTCAAAATTGTGATTTTAACCGGATTTTTTGCATTATAAATCTCTGACTAGCCCTCTAGATTGTAATTTTTTCAGTTTTTTCGATATTTTGTGAAATTATGTAAATTTTGAGAAAAAATCCAAGGAAAAAAAATTACTCAATTTTCAAATTGTGATTTTAAACCGGATTTTTTGCATTATAAATCTCTGACTAGCCCTCTAGATTGTATTTTTGCAGTTTTCGATATTTTTGAAATTATGTAATTTTTGAGAAAAAATCCAAGGTTATAGCCTTGGAAAAAAATTACTCGATTTTCAAAATTGTGATTTTAACCGGAATTTTTGCATTATAAATCTCTGACTAGCCCTCTAGATTGTATTTTTGCAGTTTTCGATATTTTTGAAATTATGTAATTTTTGAGAAAAAAATCTAAGGTTATATATAGCCTTGGAAAAAAAATGACTCAATTTTCAAAATTGTGATTTAACCGGATTTTTTGCATTATAAATTTCTGACTAGACCTCTAGATTGTATTTTTGCAGTTTCGACATTTTTGAAATTATGTAATTTTTTGAGAAAAAATCCCAAGGTTTATAGCCTTGAAAAAAATTACTCAATTTTCAAAATTGTAATTTTAAACCGGATTTTTTTGCATTATAAATCTCTGACTAGCCCTCTAACATGGTATTTTTGCAGTTTCGATATTTTTGAAATTATGTAATTTTTGAGAAAAAATCCAAGGTTATAGCCTTGGAAAAAAATTACTCAATTTTCAAAATTTTGATTTTAACCGGATTTTTTGCATTATAAATCTCTGACTAGCCCTCTAGATTGTATTTTTGCAGTTTTCGATATTTTTGAAATTATGTAATTTTTGAGAAAAAATCCAAGGTTATAGCCTTGAAAAAAAATTACTCAATTTTCAAAATTGTGATTTTAACCGGATTTTTTGCATTATAAATCTCTGACTAGCCCTCTAGATTGTATTTTTGCAGTTTTCGATATTTTTGAAATTATGTAATTTTTGAAAAAAAATTACCCGATTTTCAAAATTGTGATTTTAACCGGATTTTTTGCATTATAAATCTCTGACTAGCCCTCTAGATTGTATTTTTGCAGTTTTCGATATTTTTGAAATTATGTAATTTTTGAGAAAAAATCCAAGGAAAAAATTACCCCGATTTTCAAAATTGTGATTTTAATTAAAACCGGATTTTTGCATTATAAATCTCTGACTAGCCCTCTAGATTGTATTTTTGCAGTTTTCGATGTTTTTGAAATTATGTAATTTTTGAGAAAAAATCCAAGGTTATATATAGCCTTGGAAAAAAATTACTCGATTTTCAAAATTGTGATTTTAACCGGATTTTTTGCATTATAAATCTCTGACTAGCCCTCTAGATTGTATTTTTGCAGTTTTCGATATTTTTGAAATTATGTAATTTTTGAGAAAAAATCCAAGGTTATAGCCTTGGAAAAAAATTACTCGATTTTCAAAATTGTGATTTTAACCGGATTTTTTGCATTATAAATCTCTGACCAGCCCTCTAGATTGTATTTTTGCAGTTTTCGATATTTTTGAAATTATGTAATTTTTGAGAAAAAATCCAAGGAAAAAAATTACTCGATTTTCAAAATTGTGATTTTAACCGGATTTTTTGCATTATAAATCTCTGACTAGCCCTCTAGATTGTATTTTCGCAGTTTTCGATATTTTTGAAATTATGTAATTTTTGAGAAAAAATCCAAGGTTATAGCCTTGGAAAAAATTACTCAATTTTCAAAATTGTGATTTTAACCGGATTTTTTGCATTATAAATCTCTGACTAGACCTCTAGATTGTATTTTTGCAGTTTTTGATATTTTTGAAATTATGTAATTTTTGAGAAAAAAATCCAAGGAAAGCCTTGGAAAAAAATTACTCGATTTTCAAAATTTTGATTTTAACCGGATTTTTTGCATTATAAATCTCTGACTAGCCCTCTAGATTGTATTTTTGCAGTTTTCGATATTTTTGAAATTATGTAATTTTTGAGAAAAAATCCAAGGTTATATATAGCCTTGGAAAAAAATTACTCAATTTTCAAAATTGTGATTTTAACCGGATTTTTTGCATTATAAATCTCTGACTAGCCCTCTAGATTGTATTTTTGCAGTTTTCGATATTTTTGAAATTATGTAATTTTTGAGAAAAAATCCAAGGTTATATGTCCTCGAACGGTGGCCGTCTCCCGTCATCGGCGCTTATGCTTCGGACTCTTTCCCGACCCGTCTTGAAACACGGACCAAGGAGTCTAACATGCGCGCGAGTCGCTGGGAGCAATATGCTAAACCCGGGGCGCAGTGAAAGCGGGGCGCACAACACGCCTGTGGGAGGATGCCTTGGGCTTCTTGCTCGGGCCGCACTCCCGGGGCGCCTCGGCCACGGCCGCAGGCGCACTCTGAGCGCACACGTTGGGACCCGAAAGATGGTGAACTATGCCTGGTCAGGACGAAGTCAGGGGAAACCCTGGTGGAGGTCCGCAGCGATTCTGACGTGCAAATCGATCGTCAGAGCTGGGTATAGGGGCGAAAGACTAATCGAACCATCTAGTAGCTGGTTCCCTCCGAAGTTTCCCTCAGGATAGCTGGCATCCGTTTTGACAGGGAGGAGTCTCATTCGGTAAAGCGAATGATTAGAGGCCTTGGGGCCGAAACGACCTCAACCTATTCTCAAACTTTAAATGGGTGAGATCTCCGGCTTTCTTGACCGAAGCCGCGAGAGCAAAGGATCAGGGTGCCAAGTAAAAAAAATTACTCGATTTTCAAAATTGTGATTTTAACCGGATTTTTTGCATTATAAATCTCTGACTAGCCCTCTAGATTGTATTTTTGCAGTTTTCGATATTTTTGAAATTATGTAATTTTTGAGAAAAAATCCAAGGTTATAGCCTTGGAAAAAAATTACTCGATTTTCAAAATTGTGATTTTAACCGGATTTTTTGCATTATAAATCTCTGACTAGCCCTCTAGATTGTATTTTTGCAGTTTTCGATATTTTTGAGATTATGTAATTTTTGAGAAAAAATCCAAGGTTATAGCCTTAAAAAAAATTACTCAATTTTCAAAATTGTGATTTTAACCGGATTTTTGCCATATAAAATCTCTGACTAGCCCTCTAGATTGTATTTTTGCAGTTTTCGACATTTTTGAAATTATGTAATTTTTGAGAAAAAATCCAAGGTTATAGCCTTGAACAAAATTACTCAATTTTCAAAATTGTGATTTTAACCGGATTTTTTGCATTATAAATCTCTGACTAGCCCTCTAGATTGTTTTTTTGCAGTTTTCGATATTTTTTAAATTATGTAATTTTTGAGAAGAAATCCAAGGTTATAGCCTTGGAAAAAGATTACTCAATTTTCAAAATTGTGATTTTAACCGGATTTTTTGCATTATAAATCTCTGACTAGCCCTCTAGATTGTATTTTTGCAGTTTTCGATATTTTTGAAGTTATGTAATTTTTTAGAAAAAATCCAAGGTTATAGGCTTGGAAAAAAATTACTCGATTTTCAAAATTGTGATTTTAACCGGATTTTTTGCATTATAAATCTCTGACTAGCCCTCTAGATTGTATTTTTGCAGTTTTCGATATTTTTGAGATTATGTAATTTTTGAGAAAAAATCCAAGGTTATAGCCTTGGAAAAAAATTACTCGATTTTCAAAATTGTGATTTTAACCGGATTTTTTGCATTATAAATCTCTGACTAGCCCTCTAGATTGTATTTTTGCAGTTTTCGATATTTTTGAAATTATGTAATTTTTGAGAAAAAATCCAAGGTTATATAGCCTTGGAAAAAAATTACTCAATTTTCAAAATTGTGATTTTAACCGGATTTTTTGCATTATAAATCTCTGACTAGCCGTCTAGATTGTATTTTTGCAGTTTTCGATATTTTTGAAATTATGTAATTTTTGAGAAAAATCCAAGGTTATAGCCTTGGAAAAAAATTACTCAATTTTTAAAATTGTGATTTTAACCTGATTTTTTGCATTATAGATTTCTGACTAGACCTCTAGATTGTATTTTTGCAGTTTTTGATATTTTTGAAATTATGTAATTTTTGAGAAAAAATCCAAGGAAAGCCTTGGAAAAAAATTACTCGATTTTCAAAATTTTGATTTTAACCGGATTTTTTGCATTATAAATCTCTGACTAGCCCTCTAGATTGTATTTTTGCAGTTTTCGATATTTTTGAAATTATGTAATTTTTGAGAAAAAATCCAAGGTTATATATAGCCTTGGAAAAAAATTACTCAATTTTCAAAATTGTGATTTTAACCGGATTTTTTGCATTATAAATCTCTGACTAGCCCTCTAGATTGTATTTTTGCAGTTTTCGATATTTTTGAAATTATGTAATTTTTGAGAAAAAATCCAAGGTTATAGCCTCGGAAAAAAATTACTCAATTTTCAAAATTGTGATTTTAACCGGATTTTTTGCATTATAAATCTCTGACTAGCCCTCTAGATTGTATTTTTGCAGTTTTCGATATTTTTGAAGTTATGTAATTTTTGAGAAAAAATCCAAGGTTATAGGCTTGGAAAAAAATTACTCGATTTTCAAAATTGTGATTTTAACCGGATTTTTTGCATTATAAATCTCTGACTAGCCCTCTAGATTGTATTTTTGCAGTTTTCGATATTTTTGAAATTATGTAATTTTTGAGAAAAAATCCAAGGAAAAAAATTACTCAATTTTCAAAATTGTGATTTTAACCGGATTTTTTGCATTATAAATCTCTGACTAGCCCTCTAGATTGTATTTTTGCAGTTTTCGATATTTTTGAAATTATGTAATTTTTCAGAAAAAATCCAAGGTTATAGCCTTGGAAAAAAATTACTCGATTTTCAAAATTGTGATTTTAACCGGATTTTTTGCATTATAAATCTCTGACTAGCCCTCTAGATTGTATTTTTGCAGTTTTCGATATTTTTGAAATTATGTAATTTTTGAGAAAAAATCTAAGGTTATATATAGCCTTGGAAAAAAATGACTCAATTTTCAAAATTGTGATTTTAACCGGATTTTTTGCATTATAAATTTCTGACTAGACCTCTAGATTGTATTTTTGCAGTTTTCGATATTTTTGAAATTATGTAATTTTTGAGAAAAAATCCAAGGTTATAGCCTTGGAAAAAATAACTCAATTTTCAAAATTGTTTATTTTAACCGGATTTTTTGCATTATAAATCTCTGACTAGCCCTCTAGATTGTATTTTTGCAGTTTTCGATATTTTTGAAATTGTGTAATTTTTGAGAAAAAATCCAAGGTTATAGCCTTGGAAAAAAATAACTCGATTTTCAAAATTTTTATTTTAACCGGATTTTTTGCATTATAAATCTCTGACTAGCCCTCTAGATTGTATTTTTGCAGTTTTCGATATTTTTGAAATTATGTAATTTTTAGAAAAAATCCAAGGTTATAGCCTTGGAAAAAATAACTCGATTTTTAAAATTTTGATTTTAACCGGATTTTTTGCATTATAAATCTCTGACTAGCTCTCTAGATTGTATTTTTGCAGTTTTCGATATTTTTGAAATTATGTAATTTTTGGAAAAAAATAACTCGATTTTCAAAATTGTGATTTTAACCGGATTTTTTGCATTATAAATCTCTGACTAGCCCTCTAGATTGTATTTTTGCAGTTTTCGATATTTTTGAAATTATGTAATTTTTTAGAAAAAATCCAAGGAAAAAAAATTACCCGATTTTCAAAATTGTGATTTTAACCGGATTTTTTGCATTATAAATCTCTGACTAGCCCTCTAGATTGTATTTTTGCAGTTTTCGATATTTTTGAAATTATGTAATTTTTGAGAAAAAATCCAAGGTTATATATAGCCTTGGAAAAAAATGACTCGATTTTCAAAATTGTGATTTTAACCGGATTTTTTGCATTATAAATCTCTGACTAGCCCTCTAGATTGTATTTTTGCAGTTTTCGATATTTTTGAAATTATGTAATTTTTGAGAAAAAATCCAAGGTTATAGCCTTGGAAAAAAATTACTCGATTTTCAAAATTGTGATTTTAACCGGATTTTTTGCATTATAAATCTCTGACCAGCCCTCTAGATTGTATTTTTGCAGTTTTCGATATATTTTGAAATTATGTAATTTTTGAGAAAAAATCCAAGGAAAAAAAATTACTCGATTTTCAAAATTGTGATTTTAACCGGATTTTTTGCATTATAAATCCTCTGACTAGCCTCTAGATTGTATTTTTTCCAGTTTTTCGATAATTTTTGAAATTATGTAATTTTTGAGAAAAAAATCCAAGGTTATAGCCTTTGGAAAAAATTCCTCAATTTTCAAAATGTGATTTTAACCGGATTTTTTTGCATTATAAATCTCTGACTAGACCTCTAGATGTATTTTTGCAGTTTTTGATATTTTGAAATTATGTAATTTTTGAGAAAAAAATCCAAGGAAAGACGTGGAAAAAAAAAAAATTACTCGATTTACAAAATTTTGATTTAACGCGGATTTTTTGCATTATAATCTCTGACTAGCCCTCTAGATTGTATTTTTGCAGTTTTCGATATTTTTGAAATTATGTAATTTTTGAGAAAAAATCCAAGGTTATAATATAGCCTTGGAAAAAAATTACTCAATTTTCAAAATTGTGATTTTAACCGGATTTTTTGCATTATAAATCTCTGACTAGCCCTCTAGATTGTATTTTTGCAGTTTTCGATATTTTTGAAATTATGTAATTTTTGAGAAAAAATCCAAGGTTATAGCCTCGGAAAAAAATTACTCGATTTTCAAAATTGTGATTTTAACCGGATTTTTTGCATTATAAATCTCTGACTAGCCCTCTAGATTGTATTTTTGCAGTTTTCGATATTTTTGAAATTATGTAATTTTGAGGAAAAATCCAAGGTTATAGCCTTGGAGAAAAAATTACTCATTTTCAAAATGTTGATTTTAACCGGATTTTTTGCATTATAAATTCTCTGACTAGCCCTCTAGATTGTATTTTTGCAGTTTTCGATATATTTTGAAGTTATGTAATTTTTGAGAAAAAATCCAAGGTTATAGGCTTGGAAAAAAATTTACTCGATTTTCAAATTGTGATTTTAAACCGGATTTTTTTGCATTATAAATCTCTGACTAGCCCTCTAGATGTGTATTTTTGCAGTTTTCGATATTTTTGAAATTATGTAAATTTTGAGAAAAAATCCAAGGAAAAAAATTTACTCAATTTTCAAAATTGTGATTTTAACCGGATTTTTTTGCATTTATAAATCTTCTCACTAGCTCTCTAGATGTATTTTTGCAGTTTTTCGATATTTTTGAAATTATGTAATTTTTGAGAAAAAAATCTAAGGTTTTATATAGCCTTGGAAAAAAATGACTCAATTTTCAAAATTGTGATTTTAACCGGATTTTTTGCATTATAAATCTCTGGACTAGCCCTCTAGATTGTAATTTTTGCAGTTTTCGATATTTTTTGAAATTATGTAATTTTTGGAGAAAAAAAATCTAAGGTTATAATATAGCCTTGGAAAAAAATGACTCAATTTTCAAAATTGTGATTTTAACCGGATTTTTTGCATTATAAATTTCGGACTAGCCCTCTAGATTGTAATTTTGCAGTTTTCGACATTTTTTGAATTATGTAATTTTTGAGAAAAAATCCCAAGGTTATAGCCTTGAAAAAAAAATTACTCAATTTTCAAAATTGTAATTTTAACCGGATTTTTTGCATTATAAATCTCTGACTAGCCCTCTAGATTGTATTTTGCAGTTTTCGATATTTTTGAAATTATGGTGATTTTTTGAGAAAAATCCAAGGCCTTGGAAAAAAAAGTACTCCAATTTTCAAATTTTGATTTTTAACCGGATTTTTTGCATTATAAATCTCTGACTAGCCTCTAGGATTGTATTTTTGCAGTTTTCGACATTTTTGAAATTATGGTAATTTTGAGAAAAAAATCCAAGGTTATAGCTTGAAAAAAATTTACTCAATTTTTAAAATTGTGATTTTAACCGGATTTTGTTGCATTATAAATCTCTGACTAGTCTCTCTAGATTGTATTTTGGCAGTTTTCGTTATTTTTGAAATTATGTAATTTTTGGAAAAAAAATTACCCGATTTTCAAAATTGTTGTGATTTTAACCGGATTTTTGCCTTATTTTAAATCTCTGACTAGCCCTATAGAGTATTTTTGCAGTTTTCGATATTTTTGAAATTATGTAATTTTTGAGAAAAAATCCAAGGAAAAAAATTACCCGATTTTCAAAAATTGTGATTTTAACCGGATTTTTTGCATTATAAATCTCTGGACTAGCCTCTAGATTGTATTTTTGCAGTTTTCGATGTTTTTGAAATTATGTTAATTTTTGAGAAAAAATCCAAGGTTATATATAGCCTTGGAAAAAAGTGGACTCGATTTAAAATTGTGATTTTACCGGATTTTTGCATTATAAATCTCTGACTAGCCCTCTAGATTGTATTTTTGCAGTTTCGAGATTTTGAAACTATGTAATGTTGAGATAAAAAATTCCAAGGTTATAGCCTTGGAAAAAAAACTATCGCTTTCAACATTGTGATTTTAACGGATTTTTTGCATTATAAATCTCTGACCAGCCCTCTAGATTGGATTTTTGTAATTTTCGATATTTTTGAATTATGTAATTTTTGAGAAAAAAATCCAAGGAAAAAAAATTACTCGATTTGTCACAATTGTGATTTTAACCGGATTTTTGCAATATAAATCTCTGACTAGCCCTCTAGATTGTATTTTTCCAGTTTTCGATATTTTTGTAAATTATGTAATTTTTGATGGAAGAAAATCCAAGGGTTATAGCCTTGGAAAAAATTCCTCAATTTCAAAATTGTGTTTTTAACGATTTTTTGATTATAAATCTCTGACTAGACCTCTAGATTGTTTTTCAGTTTTCGATATTTGAAATTCTGTCATTTTGAGAAAAATCCAACGTTTTGGAAAACAATTATCTATTTAAAATTTGATTTTTTAACCGGATTTTTTGAATAATCTCTGACTAGCCCTCTAGCATTATTTTTGCGTTTTCGATATTTTTGAAATATGTCTTTTTGAGACAAAATCCAAGGTTGGAAAGAAATTACTCAATTTTCAAAATTGTGATTTTAACCGGATTTTTTGCATTATAATCTGACTAGCCCTCAGTGTTTTTTGCAGTTTCGATATTTTTAATTATGTATTTTTTAGAAAAATCCAAGGTATGGCCTTGGAAAAAAATTACTCGATTTCAAAAGTGATTTTAACGGATTTTTGCATATAATCTCTGATACCCTCTAGATGTATTTTTGCAGTTTTTGATATTTTGAGATTATGTAATTTTTTGAGAAAAAATCCAAGGTTATAGGCTTGGAAAAAAATTACTCGATTTCAAAATTGTGATTTAACCGGATTTTTGGCATATAAAATCTCTGACTGCCCTTAGATTGTATTTTTGCGTTTTCGACATTTTTGAATTATGTCTTTTTGAGAAAATCCAAGGTTATAGCCTTGGAAAAAAATTTATCTATTTTCAAATTGTGATTTGAACCGGATTTGGCATTATAAATCTTGCTAGCCTCTAGATGTATTTTGCCGTTTTCGATATTTTGAATTATGTAATTTTTGGGAAGAAAAATTATCGATTTTCAAAATGTGATTTTTCCGATTTTTGCATTTTAAAATTTCGACTAGACCTCTAGATTAATTTTGCAGTTAAGTTTTGATATTTTGAATTATGTAATTTGAGAAAAAACCAAGAAAGCCTTGGAAAAAGAATACTCGATTTTAAAATTTTGTTTTAACCGGATTTTTTGCATTATAAATCTCTGATAGCCCTCTAGATGTTTTGTTTGCACTTTCGATATTTTGATCTTATGTAATTTGTTGAGAAAACAACGTCCAGGTTATGATAGCCCTTGGAAAAATTACTCATTTTCAAATTTTGTGATTTTAACGGATTTTTGCATTATAAATCTTCTGCTAGCCCTCTAGATTGTATTTTGCAGTTTTCGATATTTTTGAAATTATGTAATTTTTGAGAAAAAATCCTTGGAAACAAATTACTCGATTTTAAAATGTGATTTCCGGGATTTTTTGCATATAAATCTTGATAGCCCTCAGATTGTCTTTTGCAGTTTCGAATTTGAGATATGTATTTTTGAGAACAAATCCAAGGGTTATGCCTTAAAAAAATTATCAATTTCCAAATTGTGATTTAACCGGATTTTGCCATATAAAATCTCTGACTAGCCCTTAGATTGTATTTTGCCAGTTGCGAATTTTTGAAATTATGAATTTTTGAGAAAAAATCCAAGCTTGAACAAATTACTCAATTTCCAAATTGTGATTTACCGGATTTTTTGCATTTAAATCTCTGACTAGCCCTCTAGATTGTTTTTTTTGCGTTTCGATATTTTTTAAAGTATGTAATTTTGGGAAAAAATCCAGGTTATAGGCTTGGAAAAAAATACTCAATTTTAAAATTGTGATTTTTAACCGGATTTTTGCATTATAATCTTGACTAGCCCTC
>JASPKZ010006782.1:0-13033 GCA_030220185.1 Diploptera punctata | reverse complement strand
GGAATAGAGATGAAATCCCCTATATAGAGGTCTGTGAATGACAAGGGTGCCGGCCGACCACTCCTGACGCACATCACAGATGAACGAAATGGATGAGGTGAGTATAGGGAAATGTTGGAATGAAAATTGTGGCAGGGAAAAACGGGAGAAAAATCCTGCCCAAGCTCCGTTTCGTCCACCACGAAACCCGCATGGAGTGACCGAGACTTGATATCGGGATCCCAGCGGTGAGAAGAGGGGTCATAACCGCTTGCGCCATGGAGCCGCCTTGAAATAAAAAATATTTAGAAGAATTGATTATGTTCTGAGAACTTGGTTTGATTAACTGGTAGGTTACTGCAATGCCTTCAAAGTTTGTAACTGAGATATTTCTACACAATGTCATTTCAATCTTTATTTAATTGAAGATTAACTTGTTTTTTTTATATTACATCAAACAAATATAGTTTAGAAGATTTCTCGTAAAAGAGCACAGTCATGCAGTCACTCCAGTTCACAAAACACAATTTCATCATAACTTAGTATCACCATTATTTTGTGGCAATAACTCTCACATGTGGAGATATTTCATATCTTCATAAGTAATGCCACGAGTGATTTCCAATTCGTGAGTCGTGAATTTATCTAGAGAATTTGGAAATCAAGAGTGGGCATTTGTTAGGACTATTTAACGAATAAAATTAAGCTGTTTACTCACAAATCATTATTTAACTATAGTTATTTTAAAATATTTATATATTTATGTAAACGGCGATGTTTGAAAACAAATGAGAAACGACAGGTACGCTTTATTTGCTTATTTGTTTATCACTGCAACCAGATCATACTATTTATTGCCAAAGGAACGCAATATTGTAAGAATGCTCTCTAGTGGAGAAAAAATGAAACACATCAAACTGTATATTAATTTCATTTCTGATGTCGTATGATGTAAATATGACAATTATATTTTCTGGATTGTTACCTGGGAAAAATACATTTAAGAAAGTGCAACAGTGGTTTCTTTTTGGTGGTATAATCAATTGCTACAATGTTTTTATATTAACTCCCGCATGCGGCATGTGTTGACATTCATGCACTATATATAAAATCTGGTAGCCGTAATTCCTTACGGGCTCAGTCACTGCAAAATAATGGTCAGACCTGTTCAGAATATTAAAAGGAGGAGCCTTCTTTAATATGGTAATATAACACTGATAAATATTTCGTGAAACAACTCTGTTTGGTTGTAAAACAGAAATCATTGAAACGTGATTGGTCATTGACTGCCATTTGGGGCATGAGTTAAATAGTCTAGAGAATTTGGAAATCAAGAGTGGCATTTGTTAGGACTATTTAACAAATAAAATAAAGTTGCTTACTCACAAATCATTATTATTATAGTTATTTTAAAATATTTATATATGTAATGTAAAACGGCGATGTTTGAAAACAAATGAGAAACGATTGGTAACGCTTCATTTCCTTCTTTGTTCATCACTGCAGCCAGATCATAATATTATTTATTGCCAAAGGATCGCAATATTGTAAGAATGCACCCTAGTGGAGAAATTTATAATCAACGTTAGTGCAAACAGAGTATTTTTTTTGTGGTATAATCAATTGTTACAAATGTTTTCTATTATCTATCGCATGCGCTTTCTGCTGGCATTCATGTACTATACATACAATCTGGTAGCCGTATTTTTTAGAGGGTCAGTCACTGCAAAATAATGCTATGACCTATTTCGAATGTTAACAAGGAGGTGCTTTCTTTATTATGATAAACTTTAGTTGGTAAATTTTAGCCGAAACACGACTGTGATTAGCTGTAAATAAAAAAATCATTGAAATGTGATTGGTCATTGACTCCCATTGGGGCATGAGTTAAATAAGTCAATATAAGCATCTTATAGTACGATACCGTTAGTTCATTATTATAGAGCTTGCAAAGAGTCTTTCAACACAAGGTTATGTAGGATCCTCAAATGTTGCCACTGAAAGTAGTGTATCCAGGTGAATAATACCTGGAAGAAAGTGTTCTCAATTCTTCACTCCCTAAATAGTTTTAAAAACTTCCTTCCTACAAAATTAAAACAAATACTTGTACAGGCTCATAATGCCATACTTCGACTACTGCGGACATATTATTGACTATTAACTCATGCCACAAATGCTAGTCAATGACCAATCACGTTTCAATGAATTTTGTTTCACAACCAATGACAGTCGTGTTTCACCTCGCTCTTTATCGATTTCTCTTATCAGCTCCTGATTTGTGATAAAGAAAAGCTCCTCCTTTTTAATGTTCTGAACAGGACAGAACATTATTTTTTCTTCAACAAATACATTGAATATAGCAAATAATGAACAGATTCCTTGATTTTACTGAGTTGTGTACTAAAAAAAAATAAATGAATAACCCGTAATGTTGATTATGATATATAGTTTGATGTGGTTTATTATTTCTCCACTTGGGTACATTCTTACAATATTGCGATCTTATTTGGCAATAAATAATATGATCTAGTTGCAGTGAATGAACATAACCTCACATTTCTGATTTGTTTTTCAAACATCGCCGTTTACATTAAATACATAAATATTTAAAAATAACTATAGTTAAACAATGATTTGTGAGTAACAGCTTATTTTTATTCGTTAAATAGTTACTAACAAATGCCACTCTTGATTCCAAATTATCATAAGTAATGCAAAGAGTGATTTCCCATTCATCTAAGAGAATTTGGAAATAAAAGAGTGGTTTTGTTAGGACTATTTAACGAATAAAATTAAGCTGTTTACTCACAAATCATTATTTAGCTATATTTTTTTTAAAATATTTATATATTTAATGTAAACGGCGATTTTGAAAACAAATGAGAAACGATAGGTACGCTTTCTACTGTTCTTTTTGTTTATCACTGCAACCAGATCATACTATTATTGCCAAAGGAACGCAATATTGTAAGGAGGAGCTTTCTTTAATATGGTAATTAAACACTGATAACTATTTGGTGAAACACGAACTCTGATTGGTTGTAAAACAGAAATCATTGAAACGTGATTGGTCATTGACTCCATTTGGGGCTGAGTTTAATAGTCTATATAATTTGGAATCAAGAGTGGATTTGTTTTAGTACTATTTAACGAATAAAATTAAGCTTGTTTACTGCATAAATCATTATTTTAAACTATAGTTATTTTAAACATATTTATATATTTAATGTAAACGGCGATGTTTGAAAACAAATGAGGAAACGATAGGGTTACGGTTCTTACTGCTTCTTTTGTTTATCACTGCACCAGATCTACTATTTATTGCCAAAGGAACGCATATTGTAAGGAGGATCTTTCTTTAATTGGTAATTATAACATTGATAAATATTTTGGTGAAACACACTCTGATTTGTTTGTAAAACAGAAATCATTGAAACGTGATTGGTCATTGACTCCCATTTGGGGGCATGAGTTAAATAGTCTAGATAATTTGGAAATCAAGAGTGGCATTTGTTAGGACTATTTAACGAATAAAATTAAGCTGTTTTACTCACAAATCATTATTTAACTAGAGTTATTTTAAAATATTTATATATTTAATGTAAACGGCGATGTTTGAAAACAAATGAGAAACGATAGGTACCTTCTACTGCTTCTTTTGTTTATTCACTGCAACCCAGATCATACTATTTATTGCCAACGGAACGCAATATTGTAAGGAGTGGCTTTCTTTAATATGGTAATTAAACACTGATAAATATTTGGTGTAACACGACTCTGATTGGTTGTAAAACAGAAACCATTGAAACTTGATTGGTCATTGACTCCCATTTGGGGCATGAGTTAAATAGTCTAGATAAATTCCCTCGTGGCATTACTTATGACTAATCTGACAACTGATTTATCTGACAGACTACAGCGTGCTCATAATGCGTGCATTCGATTTACAGGTGGACCGCTCGAAATGGACCTAATTTCAATTGCTTGTTACTGGCAAACGGTTGAAGATAGATACTTAAAACAACGTTCATAGTACAGAAAAACTCACCAAGTTTCGAATCCTGTCGGTAGATGGCACAAAGATACGTTTCTCGTTCTTAGATTTAATTGTTTGTGAAAAAGGGCGACTCCGCAGATGAAAGCGCAAGCTGTTTGTGGTTATGCGGAGTTTAAATCAATCATTAGAGTTCAAAGGGAGTTCCGGCGTGTGTTTAACCGTGATGCTCCAACTGCTAGAAGCATAAAGAAGTGGCGTGATACATTATTAGCTACAGGATCTGTGTTGAAGAAGCATGGTGGTGGTCGCAGAGCATCCGATGAAATGGTAGCAAATGTTCAAGCCGCATTTGAGCGAAGCCCCCGGAAGTCATTAAGAAGAGCTTCGCGGGAACTTCAAATACCAAAATCGACATTACAACGGATTGTCCACAAACGCCTCAAACTGCACGCATATAAAGTGCAGTTAGTGCAACGTCTGGAGCCGAATGACATGCCGAAACGAGTGGAATTCGCCAATACGATGCTGGACCGTCTCGGCGCTGATCCTGACTTCATGACCAAGATTTTTTCTTCTCGGACGAAGCCACTTTCCATTTGTCAGGCAAGGTAAACCGGCATAATGTGCGGATCTGGGGATCGGAGAATCCTCACGCTATTCAAGAGCATGTTCGTGATAGTCCGAAGATGAATGTTTGGTGCAGTTTGTCACATAATAAGGTTCATTGGACCGTTTTTCTTCGCCGAGAAAACTGTTCGTGGTACCACATATCTTGACATGCTGGAGCAGTTCTTCTTTCTTCACAAATTGAACCACCTGCAGCCTAACATCGTTTTCCAGCAAGATGGTGCTCCTCCCCACTGGTCCAATGAAGTTCGTACGACTTTGGACAACATTTTCCCTGGCCGTTGGATTGGTAGGGGAGGACCAATCGCGTGGCCCCCGAGATCTCCCGATTTAAACACCACTGGATTTCTTTCTCTGGGGCTATGTCAAAGATAAAGTTTACACCACCCCAGTCAAAGACCTTCGTGATCTTCGTGAGCGCATCATAGAGGCTATTGAGAACATTCCAGAAGACATACTCCAACGTACTTGGCAAGAAATTGTTCATCGCTTTGATATCGTCACAGTGACTGCTGGGGCTCATATAGAGATGTGGTGATCTGGATATCAAAACTTGGTGAGTTTTTCTGTAATATGAACGTTGTTTTAAGTTTCTATCTTCAACCGTTTTGCCAGTAACAAGCAATTGAAATTAGGTCCATTCGAGCGGTCCACCCTGTATATTCAATCTCTGTTGTTATAACCACGTGTCTCCTTCATTTCAGGCCTTATCATGGCTACGCCAAAATGACAGAAGAAGTTTACATTCACATACCTTATTATTCCAAATTCTGCACACATATTTACCAAGTTAATTAACAACACGTTTTTCAAAATTTATCGGCTCATCACAATGTAGGAACAAGATCACAAGATTCTTCTTTACTTTTGATACCACAGCACAGGGCATGTCTATCTATATTCTGAATTTTATACAATATCTATGACTAGAGCACGCAACTCACTTCCCAGTCATGTCGGGGATTGTCAATCGCTATCATTATTTAAATCCAAATTAACTGATCTAAGTTGGACAAAATGAAAACATTAACTGCATTAAAACTATATACAACATTCTATAAATAATCATCTAGGAAGCCACTTACTTTATTTTATATCATTTTAATTTTATTATATTCCATGTTTTTGTTAATATTAGCTAGTATTAGATCAAATCATTATTGCATTTTGTTTAGTCTGTATTTTAATAACATCTTAAAATTGTAATAAGTACAGTACGTCACTTTCTTATTCATACACTTAGATTTATAATGAAATAGCACAATTTTGAATTCTCAGAATATTTCAATTATATTTTGGCCATTAACTAAACATTTTCAGGTACCTTATTTACATAATATATACAAATCAACAAATTCTATAAACATTTAACGTATAATATATTAAAAAAAAACTTTAAAAGTTGTAAATTTTATAGTCACTTTTGTATTCATACAGTCAGAATGGGGAAAAAATAAAAAATGAAGAAAAAAAATGAACTGTCCTTAATACTTTGTCCTTTAGCTTTAATAACACAGTTTGACATCTACGCTGCATGGATCTAACAAGCCTATCACATATCTGAGGACTGATTTTGCACCATTCTTCAGTAACCACCTTCTTCAATTCTTCTTTGGAAGAAGGATTTCAGCTATGGACCCTAGGGTTCAAAAACGCCCATAATGTTCTATAGGGTTTAAGTCAGCAGATTGAGGAGGGGTTTTCAGTTGCTTTGGCACGTTCCATATCAACCAAGTCTTATTTAAATCCGCCGTATGTTTGGGGTCGTTATCTTGTTGGAACATGTACGTAGGTGCATATCCAATTTTGCTGCACTTTGTTTAACATTCTTACGAAGAATGTCGTTATAACACAAATTTGTCGATAACATTGTCAATGAACTGTATATTACTAACCCCTTTTGCCGACATACACCTCCACAACATTATGGACCCACCCCCATGTTTTACTGTAGGTGTTGTATTGGTCACATTATCCGCAATGGCTTTTCTTCAGACTCTATGAACGCCATCTGAACCGAACAGGTTGATTTTAGTCTCATCAGACCAGAGAACATTATTCCAAAATGCCTGCCCCTTATTTACATGTTCTTTTGAAAACTGTAGTCTTACAACACGGTTCTTTCTTACTTACATAGGCCTTTTTCTAGTCATTCTTCCATGATAAGCCATTTCTGCGTAACACCTTCCGAACTGTCTCAGTACATACCTTTTTTACGAGTAGAAACTTCTAGGGTAGACCGCAATTTTGGATCACTAATTCTGGGGTTCAATTTCACTTGTCTCACAATGGTTCTCTCCTCCTTTTCACTTAACTTCTTTTGTTTAGGTTTTCTCGGAAACATTCTCTACTGAACCTTTTTACTTGAATTTTTTAGTATATACTGTACTGTTGCACGACATTTGCCTATCAGTCGCCCTATTTCTCTCAAAGAATATCCCTTAAGTGCAAGATTTACAATTGTATCCTTGAGATCAGAACTGAATTCTTAATTTAGCCTACCCATTTTGGAGGCGACTGACTGCCAGTGTACACAACCAGCACAGTAGGCAGATGTAAACAAATGCACAACTTTGAGTATTCATGTTGCATTAATATTTAAGCAAGTTAGACAAGCAAATATACTGCAGTGTTTTCTTTAGTGTATGAATAGCAAATTGGCTTGTATTTGGGTGTAATAAAGATTATTTATTTTGATAAAATTATGTTTATTTTATAATTAAGTTTTGAACTGCATATTTAGATATAACTTAGTGTTTCCTTCAAATCACAATAAATATTTTTTCTTTACTTTTAAAAACTTTCTGAAAATTGGATTTTTTATTAATAAAAATTCCTATGTATAAATACCAAATTGACATACTGTATGTAATTTTTGTATAATTCTACTATTCGCTGGTTGAGTGGAAGAGAAGGCCTTATGGCCTTAACTCTGCCAGCTAAAATAAAGCATTATTATTATTATTATTATTATTATATTATTATTATTATTATTATTATTATTTATTATTATTTAGTATTATTATTATTATTATTATTATTATTATTATTATTATTATTATTATTATTATAATATGTGGGTAATAAATCTCAGTCTTTCTGGATCCGAGATTCGCTAGTTCAACCCTAGATAGATGGATGTATTTTTCCAGTGCGTTAAAAATTCTGAATATGGCCGCTTTCGGAATTAAAACCTCGGCTGAATCGTATATATCCAGCCTCATGGGCTAGTGGTCAGCGTTTCTAACTACAGTTAATGAGGTTCCGGGTTCGATTCCTGGTCAGACTATAGGAATTTTCCCTTAAAGGGAATTATTGTTGTGGTTGTCCATGGTTTGGAATTCAGATTAAGGACTCTTCTGGCCCTTCATTATCATTTATCACCTATCATATCATCAGGGTAACGTAACTAACTCCGCCTTCCAGGTGCTTCAACTTAAGAAATGGATTACAGTTCCACCAATGCCAGGGGAGAAAGTCAAAAATGTCATATGACAATACGGTGGCATTTGAAAAAAAGAAAAAAAAGAAAAGCGCATGAGGCCGTACAGTAGTTGGTAAAAAAATACCAGCCCTGAAGGTCCCAAAGAAGTAAGGATTTTTAAACTGGCCTAAACATTCTGGCATCACCACGGCAAAGGATGAACTCAGTCCCTAATTGAAATGAGTACCAAACATATGATCCGGGAAGTAAAATGTAAATGTTTACACAAGTGTTACAACATCTGAGTCGATTGTCTGCAAAGGTGGGTGCCTTAACCTCCTACTGTTCCAAAACCCTCCTAAGGCATATAGTGGAATCCTATAAGTATGAAATAAGCCAATGAGCAAAGATCATTTCACTCCCTCATTTGAATTGCGACGCTGAGGTGTTAAAATAATACACATCCTGGGCCAAATCAACACAGATGGTAATGGGACCTTTTTCATCATCATCCAGGGATTAAAGCCCGTTGGCTCATTCCGGTTTCATGAATGCTAGAATTGTTAAAATTGTTCAGACCATCTTCTGGGTGGGCGTCCAACTTTTCTCCTTCCGTGCGGTTTATAATTTAGCAATAATTTTAGAAATCTTCCTTCTGGCATTCTATCAATATGTTCTTTCCAGTCGTTCCTGTATTTAATTATTCGGTCTGTAAGTTTCAAATATTTAGTTCAACTTCTGTAAGTTGAAAGATTATCTAAATGTGTTTTAGAATACTTGAGTATGAATCAATTGTTGCTTAGAAAACAGTTGCCTGGGAGAGGAGATTGTTGTTATGGTCAGTGGTTACAGTAAATGAGATGTTGATCAAGTGGTCAGAGAGTCTCACGGCACATCAGTTAACTGGGACTGTTGTCGACATCAGGTCACAGAGCAACACCAAATTCAACATTCTTCTTACAAAATTTCCCTTACCTTGATTCTTTATAATTTGTATCTTTTTTCATTTTTTTACTGACGTCACATTTGTTGTTGTTTGTTCCGTAATTCAGAACGACTTGAATATCAAGACAAAAAAGACGGAAATATTTGCAGAAAATCTTTCTCTCTCTCTTTCTTCACCTGAATTTAACCTCCCATTTGTAGGCACTTTTACAACCCCATGCCACCCGGGCCGTACAGAGACAACACCTGTGAATCGCATATACATATTTTTTTTTTAACCGCACAACGACATGGAGAGCTTTCTTGGATGAGTGGTCAGCTATATGTCAGGACCACCTCCGAGACAAAAAGAAAATTTAAGATAAGTTACGCCATTTACTAATTCATTCATACTAAACAAGGATGTTCTTCAGAGAACATCGGAACCTAAAAGTTTCTCGGAATTAATTTTACAATGAGGAAAAACTCCGGTCCTAACCAGGGACCGAACTCGGACGCGCTGCTACGAGGTAAGGATTTTATCCCGAGACCACAACGGTGGATATTTTGAGAAAAAAAAAACATTCTTCAGTCTGCTACATAATAAAGGTAAAGGTAAAGTGATTCTACTATAGTTCATAGGAGACTCTTGGGTGGTAAGAAGTTAAGGGCCCCACTTATTCTATACAATCGACACTTGATGCCAGCCGGGTTGTCAGTCCTGAGTGACGGCCGCCTTTGTCCCCAGGACAAGCACCAGGTACTCATTTCTGAGGCTGAGTCGACCCCAGGGTCATGGTGTCACCAGATTATTTGGGTCAGTTTAAAAATCATGACCTCACCGGGACTCGAATCATCGACCCTTCCGTTTTGTAGCGCGTTGCCTTACTGCTGTATAGGCTAATACAATAATATAATTTAAAAAATTGGTCGAAGAGAAACCTTTGTATTAAGGAATATATATATATATATATATATATATATATTATAAATATATTTTTGACATTTGGCAATGAAGGCAAATATGATATGAAAAGAAAAATGAATGCTTTGCTTAACTGTTACGTTAGCCGCGAGATGGCAGTTGGAACAATTTCAGCTACCTCTTGTGTGAATTGAGAATACTACATGTATAAGAAAATTGTATGTATTGTATTGGAATTCTTGAGTAGCTCAGTTGGTTAGAGCGCTAAAGGTACAGACTTTAGAGACTCGAGTTCGAATCCCGACTCAAGCATTCATTTTTCTTTTCATATCATATATATATATATATATATATATATATATATATATATATATATATATATATATATATATATGCATGTATTGCGCAAACGCACGCACGCACACACACACTAAATTTAATGATGCGACAGACCTTGTCGATCCTTGACCAGCCAGCCGGCTTTTGGTTTCACATCCACATATAGTATTTATAGATGTAAACAATCATTCAGGCATCGGTCTCATACTCGCCGGAATTCCACGAGAAAATTCCTTCCCTCACGGGGAATTTAATCAGCACTTGTCCCATAGCCCTGTGCATCAAGGAATTAATGGCTTAGACGACTCGGCTATGGCGCGGGACATATTGGCGCGCGCGCGCGCACACACACACACACACACACACAAACACACGCGCGCGCGTTCAACAACATGTACCCTTAGATGTTGTTGTTTGAACGAGTTCTATTGTTTTTTTAATAATTAAGTACAGCAGGAACAGCAGCAGCAATAATAATAATAATAATAATAATAATAATAATAATAATAATAATAATAATAATAATAATAATGAAGTGGATTGATGAAGTCAAAAAGGACTTAAAATTGACAGGAATTACTAAAGAAGATATCCCAAAACAGAGATATTTTTAGAATTAAGGTGAATAAGTGGCAAGTTGACCAAAAGGACAAGCCGAAGAAAGAAACTGGAACAACTTGGACAGATGATAGAAAACAAGCACATAGCAAAAGAATGAAAGAAATTTGGGCTCAAAGGAAACACCTCTAAGTACTCCTACATGGCTCATCCGCAATAAAAAAATAATAATAATATACAATTTAATATTAATGTGTGGCGCTATAAAACGGACACTGAAAAATAAGACATTGAGGAGCACACAATTAAAATTTTACAAAATTATGGCGGTACCTGTCTTAACATATGCAAATGAGAATTGGACTCTTAACCGTTCAGACAGAAGAAAAATAGAAACTGTAGAAATTAAGTTCTTACGTTAAGTAGCAAGTGTGACAATTTCGGACAGAAAAAGAAATGAAGATATTAGAAAATACTTAAATATTTTTAATTTATCAAGTAGAATTGGCAATATGAGAAACAGCTGGTATGAACATGTTAAAAGAATGATAGAAATCCCTCAACTGTTATTAAAGTATAAACCAATAGGATATACTGTAGAAGTGTTCGATGCCCATTTACTAGATGAGAAGATTCATTAAATCCCACTTGATGTGAAAACAGGTCAAAAGGCCTAATTTCATGATGTAGAAATATCCTTCCTCCCTTCTACTACAAGGTTTAAGGCTATGCAGCCTGTTCCGGCGAAGTTAAAAGTGGAGTCCATCTTCTACATGGTCGACCAACATCTCTTGTTCCTCTGGGATTATACAGGGAGGTTCTTTTTGGTAATTCTTTCGCTATTCATTTCGCATTAAGTGTTTCTGTCATTTCTATTTCTTATTATTTCGTTGAGTTTATCTTCAGTTTTATATATATTTAATTCTTATCTCTTAGTTTCATTCCTTATTCTATCCGCTCTTGTGCATCCTTTCACATTACGTAAAAATAGCGTTTCCGCAGTCTGTATCCTGCTTTTAATCCCTTGATTTCATTATCCAATTTTCACTTCCATACAACAACAAAGGAACATCCATTGTTTAGTATAATTTAAGCTTCGTATCTTTCCTTGTTTTCCCGACCTAAGGTTCTTTTTATGGTTTCCACAAATACCTGAAATTTATTTACTTTATCTAGTAAATATATAAATATATATATAATATAATAATAATAAATATTAATTATTATTATTATCAATTTACAAATTAGATGTATAAAGAGTATTATAGATTGTACACTGAGTTTATTTTGTAAATATGTCCTACAACCGTTCCTTTCTTGTTTTATAAACACCTTTTGGTGACGTCATTATTAATGGACACATTAGTAAGCACTAAAAATTGTGCAAGAACGTAATCGTAACAGTTGAGATCCTACTTTCCTTCCGAAGTGCCTAGAGGATGTATATATGTATTACAATTGTTACGCTATCTCTTCTCCTTCCTTTGGTGAACATGTACAGTAAATATGTCGGGGAGGTTACGTAACAAAAATGTATTTATCTTATTTCGTTAATGTCACTATTTTTTTTTTTGCCATCAATAGTTTTAAAAATTAGCTTTTAATTAGCATGTGATTTGTTTATTCAGGATGGAATATAATTAGCTCAACCAGTTTTTTATAAAGCAATTTACTATAGTCTGTCCGTAGAATCTGTAGAGAAACTGTTCGAAAAAACCATCTACCATAGGAGACGTTATTATTTTACTGTTATTTATTATTGTGAAAAACACCATCTCGCGAAAAAAAATTACAACGCACGGTTTTGAAGTGTTTTACAGAATCTCGGAAATTAAAAACCTGGCTATCGCTGGGTTTAAAAACATTTTCCTCGCTTCTGTAAAAACCACTTCTCACACTTCGCAACAAACAATATACTGTATATAGCATCCTAAGAAAAAACTTACCGTCAGCATAGTCAGGTGGTAAATTCCAATGAATGGAGTCCCTCTTGAACCCATTCACACAGGTGTCGGACATTGTTGCACGATCCATCCTAGACTCCCCGATATTTGCTGGAGGACAATAACGTACGAAGGTGGGGCAGGCGGCTTTCCCGTCAGGCCCCAACCTAGAGACAAAGACACAAAAACATTAACTACAGTCATTTAACTATACATTTCCTGTTTAATCAGTACTTTGAACCGTTATTGGCCTTGTTTTATTTCAACTACCTTCACTATAATAAGTGCTGCTACTACATATTATCGTTTCCCGGTTT
>JASPKZ010006781.1:0-60224 GCA_030220185.1 Diploptera punctata | reverse complement strand
TACCCCCTGAAACCTTAATTACCTCTAATTTAGTAGCTGGAGGTTCATTTCATCTAGTGAACCCTCTGAAAACTTAATTACCTCTAATTTAGTAGCGGGAGGTTCATTTCATCTAGTGAACCCCCTGAAACCTTAATTACCTCTAATTTAGTAGCTGGAGGTTCATTTCACCTAGTGAACCCCCTGAAACCTTAAATACCTCTAATTTAGTAGCTGGAGGTTAATTTCACCTAGTGAACCCCCTGAAAATTTAATTGCCTCTAATTTTAATAGCTGGAGGTTCATTTCACCTAGTGAACCCCCTGAGACCTTAAATGCCTCTAATTTAGTAGCTGGAGGTTCATTTCACCTAGTGAACCCCCATAAACTTTAATTACCTCTAATTTTAGTAGCTGGAGGTTCATTTCACCTAGTGAACCCCCTGAAACCTTAATTACCTCTAATTTAGTAGTTTGAGGTTCATTTCATCTAGTGAACCACCTGAAACCTTAATTACCTCTAATTTAGTAGCTGGAGGTTCATTTCACCTAGTGAACCCCCTGAAACCTTAAATACCTCTAATTTAGTAGCTGGAGGTTAATTTCACCTAGTGAACCCCCTGAAATTTAATTGCCTCTAATTTTAATAGCTGGAGGTTCATTTCACCTAGTGAACCCCCTGAAACCTTAAATACCTCTAATTTAGTAGCTGGAGGTTCATTTCACCTAGTGAACCCCTGAAACTTTAATTACCTCTAATTTTAGTAGCTGGAGGTTCATTTCACCTAGTGAACCCCCTGAAACCTTAATTACCTCTAATTAGTGGCTGGAGGTTCATTTCACCTAGTGAACCCCCTGAAACTTTAATTGCCTCTAATTTTAGTAGCTGGAGGTTCACTTCACCTAGTAAACCCCCTGAACCTTAAATACCTCTAATTTAGTAGCTGGAGGTTAATTTCACCTAGTGAACCCCCTGAAAATTTAATTGCCTCTAATTTTAATAGCTGGAGGTTCATTTCACCTAGTGAACACCTTGAAACCTTAAATACCTCTAATTTAGTAGCTTGAGGTTCATTTCACCTAGTGAACCCCCTGAAACTTTAATTACCTCTAATTTTAGTAGCTGGAGGTTCATTTCACCTTGTGAACCCCATGAAACATTAATTAGCTCGAATTTAGTAGTTGGAGGTTCATTTCACCTAGTGAAACCTTAAATACCTCTAATTTAGTAGCTGGAGGTTCATTTCACCTAGTGAACCCCTGAAACTTTAATTGCCTCTAATTTTAGTAGCTGGAGGTTCATTTCACCTAGTGAACCCCCAGAAACCTTAAATACCTCTAATTTAGTAGCTGGAGGTTCATTTCATCTAGTGAACCCCCTGAAATTACATTTACCTCTAATTTTAGTAGCTGGAGGTTCATTTCACCTAGTGAACCCCCTGAAACTCTTTACCTCTAATTTAGTAGCTGGAGGTTCATTTCACCTAGTGAACCCCCTGAAACCATAAATACCTCTAATTTAGTAGCTGGAGGTTCATTTCACCTAGTGAACCCCCTGAAACTCTTTACCTCTAATTTAGTAGCAGGAGGTTCATTTCACCTAGTGCACCCCCTGAAAACTTAATTAGCTCTAATTTAGTAGCTGGAGGTTCATTTCACCTAGTGAAACCCCTGAAACCTTAATTACCTCTAATATAGTAGCTGGAGGTTCATTTCACCTAGTGAACCCCCTGAAACCTTAAATACCTCTGATTTAGTAGCTGGAGTTTCATTTCACCTAGTGAACCCCCTGAAACCTTAATGACCTCTAATTTAGTAGCTGGAGGTTCATTTCACCTAGTGAACCCCCTGAAACCTTAATTACCTCTAATTTAGTAGTTGGAGGTTGATTTCACGTAGTGAACTCCCTGAAACCTTAATTACCTCTAATTTTAGTAGTTGGAGGTTCATTTCACCTAGTGAACCCCCTGAAATCTTAATTACCTCTAATTTAGTAGCTGGAGGTTCATTTCATCTAGTGAACCCGTTGAAATTCTATTTACCTCTAAT
This sequence comes from Diploptera punctata, assembly GCA_030220185.1. Taxonomy (NCBI): domain Eukaryota; kingdom Metazoa; phylum Arthropoda; class Insecta; order Blattodea; family Blaberidae; genus Diploptera; species Diploptera punctata. The sequence continues at coordinate 58,197 of JASPKZ010006781.1, read as the reverse complement.
TTTAGTAGCTGGAGGTTCATTTCACCTAGTGAACCTCCTGAAACTTTAATTACCTCTAATTTTAGTAGCTGGAGGTTCATTTCACCTAGTGAACCCCCTGAAACCTTAATTACAAAAATCACCTGAAATGCTCGGTTCCGGGCTAAATGGATGGAATCTCTTACAAACCTTGCGTGATGTAAAAAACCGAGATCATATTTGAATTCAGGAGGAAAAAATACTACCAGAATTACATTTTTTTTTCAGAGACAAAAAAACGTTTATTTTTTGTTGCTGAGTGTTATAAGTAATTTTACTAGTCCTTACTTGCTGATTGCGATACAGGTAAGCGTGTTATATTTGAGTGACTCACGCCCCAAATGGGAGTCAATGACCAATCACGTTACAATAGTTTCTGTTTTATATCCAATCACAGTCGTCTTTCACCAAATATTTATCAATATTAAATTTAGCACATTAAAGAAAGCTCCTCCTTTTTTAATATTCTGAACAGGTCTGACCATTATTTTGCAGTGACTGATCCTACAAGAAATACAGCTACCAGATTTATATATAGTGCATGAATGTCAACACACAGCGCATGCGGGAGTTAATATAAAAAACATTTGTAGCAATTGATTATACCACCAAAAAAAAAAAAAAACACTGTTTGCACTTTCTTAAATATTTTTTTCCCAGGTAATAACATTCCAGAAAAATATAATTGTCATATTTACATCATACGACAGCAAAAGAAATAAATAATATACAGTTTGATGTGTTTCATTTTTTCTCCACTAGAGTGCATTCTTACAATATTGCGTTCCTTTGGCAATAAATAATATGATCTGCTTGCAGTGATGAGCAAAGGAAGCAAACGAAGCGTACAAATCGTTTCTCATTTGTTTTCAAACATCGCCGTTTACATTAAATATATAAATATTTTAAAATAACTATATTTAAATAATGATTTGTGAGGAAACAGCTTAATTTTATTAGTTAAATAGTCGTAACAAATGCCACTCTTGATTTTCAAATTTGGAAATCACTCGTGGCATTACTTACAATAAGAGTCCCTGTAATGCATAATAACACGCATTTCCAGAATTGAACCTATGTTTAATCTCTTTGTGCACGTTATTAGTGTTGTAATTGATTACACTGGTCAACATGATTTTTGTCTCATGAGTACCAATAGTTGTACTTAATACAGTTTTTTATCGTGTTTTCAAATATGTATTCAGAATTTCTCTATCACCCACCAGTTTTTTTATTTCAATTTAAATTAATGAATTTAAATAATTATTTTTTTAATAACTTTTTTCGTCCATTTGTCCATTGTACAATAAACCAAATGAGCTAACTCAAATGGTTTCAGCTATGGAAAGAGCTATCAAGGCAATGGAATAATAATAATAATAATAATAATAATAATAATAATAATAATAATAATAATAATAGCTTTATTTTACCTGGCAGAGCTAAGGCCTTAAGGCCTTGTCTACCACTCAACCAGGTTTAAAAAAATACAAACAAAAAATAGTCTTAAATCTAAATTACAATATATATATATATATATATATATATATATAAACGATTACAAGTTATGAATACAATACAATTAATATTTATAATGTAATTAGATTTGCTCTAAATTTAACGAATTAAATATATAATATGTACAAGATATATAAAAAAACGAGGGAAAGATTAATGACAGCATAAAATTAAATAAATAGAGAAAAATTAATTATTAGACAACAGGTAACTGTATAAGCGTGACTTAAAGGTACGAAGTGTGCGGCAACCCCTGATATCTTGAGGAAGGAGATTCCAGGAGCGGGCAGAGGCTACTGTGAAGGAAGTAGAATAGGAGGAAGTGCTGTGAAGAGGAATTGTTAGCAGACTGCTATCTTGTGACCTAGTGTCAATATTGTGGTAAGAGGATAACTACTCAAATCTGGACGCCAGGTAAGTAGGGATGTAGGAATTCAGAAGCTTGAAAGTAGTGAAAGAGAGTGCAATTTACGTCTGTCAGTAAGACGGAGCCAAGAGAGGTTATTAAAGTGTTCGGAAATATGGTCATAACGGCGGATATTGAAAATGAATCGAACGCAAACTGGCCGATTATTGTTGGATCATCAAGAGGGACGCTCCACAGGCGAAATATAGCAGAAAATCGTCATTTCGTACTTTCTAGGTGAGTCCGAATGTTCGAATATTGTGTAGTTACGAATGTAGAAAATATTAAAATGTTTGAAATTATAATAAATTCCTGTCTCTCGGAAACCTTGCGTGATGGAAAAAACCGATATACTATTTGAATTCAGGAGAAAAAAATACTATCAGAATCACATACGGTATTTTTCTTTCTGAGACATGAAATGTTTATTTTTTGTTGCTCAGTGTCATTGTTAATAAGTATCAAAATACATTTATTTGATTGTGTGTTAACGCCCTAGACGCCACAAGAACAGTAAGTCGAATATACAGGGTGCGGCATAAGTCAGTTAATCACTGGACAAGGAAAATTAAACGAGATTGGTTGAAACTGGGGTTTGAATGCGGGACCTTCAGAATATAATCTGAAACACTACTGCTTAAACAACAATGGAGGTCACTTTGAACAATTTCGGTAGTTTTTTTGTATAGATGTTGTAAGCTACAGAAAAAAAATTGCATTTTTGGTTAACTGACTTATGCTGCACCCTGTATATATAAGGATGTTTGTGATGATTAGAGCGAGGATTTATATGAAGAAAATTTTACCAAAATATGAAATCAAAATAAGAAAATATGAAAATATGAAAATTGTAACACGAAAATATTATGAAGCTATTATTTATTAACGTTATTACATATATTTTCATATACATACATTCGGTATAATATATAGGATCCAACAGCATGTAAATGAGACAAGTAGACCTTATTTGTGGTTCAAAAATTCAAGATATTCACTATATTTCTTATTTTAATTAGCTTTTCATTAATTCCATGCCCGTAGAAAGATCGTGCTTACGATTTGAAACATTGTTAATAAATAGATAATGTCTACTGGAATATATATATATATATATATATATATATATAACACAATCCAACAATCCATTAATTTATTCATTGATATTTAATTATGAATTTCAAAATCCAAGGAACAAAACCTAGCAACCAAAACAAAGAGACTTGCATGAAATATAGCACTAAAAATTTAGATTAGGTACAATTTGGCATGATTACTATTCTCATTGCAAAAAGATATCAAACTCCAGTAATTGTTTTTTATTAATTTAACATTTTCAATATAATTTATCTTCCAGTAATTGTATATGTAGCAATAACCTTAAATTAGTTGTTGGTATTGATATACGTATATAAAAAAGAATTAATTATTTATTCAATTATATTTAATTATGAAATCAAGAAACAATACATAACCAAAACAGAAAACTTTCCATGAAATATAGGACTGACAAAATTGAGACTATGTACAGTTTGGTATGGTAGCTATTTACATTGCATAAATATACTGAGCTTCAATATATGTACATGTAACAATAACATTAAATTTAATTATAATTGAGTTGTGGTTTTTTTATTTTTGGTATTTGCTGATACCTATAAAAATCGAGTTATAGGAACAATTTAATTTTGACACAAGAGATTGCAATTTATAAAATGTAGGCTAAGAAAGAATATTATTTAGTTATTTTAAATATATTTCAAATATAAAATGAACATACCTCTTTACTACAGTAAGTGCAAAACACTATTTTACCATCCGTGGTGTAGCATTTAAATGCTGAAATCCAATCACGAACTCCAGTTTTTGGCATCTGTTTTTCACTAGTAGCAACAAGAAGTATGTCTGTAGACAAGCAAAGTGAAGAAATTGCCTAGGTAAGAGTGGGTGGTCACTAATCTACTATTGTCCTTAAACTTATCAATCTGTCATCAGTTCATCATGTTCTCGTTCCAGCGGGCCAAGTTACGGATAAACCCCATCCATCTCTTGACTCATCTTGTTGTTATTGCCGGTTAACGGTATTTGTTTTGTTCAGAAAGGAATTCTGGAGAATTTTCACTTGTCTACGATTTACAATGTCAAAAACTTACAGAGGTACAGTCACTTCAAAAAATATTTTTAACAAATTCCTAGAAGTGTTACTGGAAAAAAAAAAAAATTTAAACGTTGAAAATATGAAGCAATATGAAATATTTGCTAAAATATGAACTTTTTGTCAAAATATTATGAAATATGAAATTTTTTTTTGGTCCCATTCAATTCTACACTTCATAAAACGTGAAGATACTTTGTCGCAATGCTCTCCGACTTATAGTTTAAAACATGAAATTTCATAAAATTCCGCGCTCTAGTGATGATCATTTCCAATATGTCGGATCAAATACATTTTTGTAGAACTTGTTAAAACTATTTTCATGATAACAACCTGAATAGTCCTTGTTAATGTGAAAGTCTTAAGTTACTGAATTATGAAATTGTTTCCAGTGCTGCTGCAGTATGTATTCGATTTAATCCATAATAATGTGCAATTAATTAGTTGTTTCTGATTTTAATTAATTTTGTGCGCTGCTGCGACCCACGTATTCATGTCGAATTATAATTTGCGGGCAGCATCATTATGACGTCATTCCGTAAGTGAAGCTACACTAGCGCTATGTGGACTCTTAGTTCTGAATGAGTTTCAGAGAGAAAGTTATGTTGATTTCAGCCCACGTTCACACACATGTACATTGCGATGCCAATTATTTTGTCTATGTTATTATGTTGCATTTTTTCTCTTAACCCACTTCTCTAGATTCGAGTTGGTAATTACATTTTATGGAACAAAAAGCTCTTAACTTGTGGTATAAAAACTGTTCTGAAATGGGTATTCCTATAGGAGGAAAAGTACTGCATTCATTGTTGTTTGCAGATGATCAAATAATTTTTGCAGGGGTTGAAGATGATATGAAATACATGATAAATAAACTAATGGAAGAACATAACAAATGGGGACTGAATATAAATTTACAGAAAACAGAATATATGTGTTTGCGAAAGGATGTGTATGACCTCATACTTGAAACAGGGAAAATAAAAAAATGTGAATTTTTTAAATATCTTGGGTCAATAATTACAAGTTTAGGTACCTGTGAGAGAGATGTACAGGCTAAAATTGCAATGGCAAAAAATGCAACTAAGACATTACATGGAGTAATTTGGAATAAAATATTACAAAGGAAACAAAAATGAAAATTTATAAGAGCATAATACAGAATATTTTGTTATATGGAAGCGAAACTTGGTCTTTGACGGAATTACAAAAGAATAAAATTAGAACGTTGAATTTGATTATTTTAGAAGAAGCCTCCAAAAAACAAGACAGGATAAAATAAGAAATGAATTCCTTTGGAGAGAAATGAATGTCACCACATCTGTTGTTAAGAGGATTGAAAAAAAAACGCTTAAATGGTATGACCATGTACAAAGAAATAGAAAATGAAACATGGCCAAAAAATATATACCAATGGTCACCCCCTGGAAGAAATAAACGTGGTAGACCAAGATGGAAATGGAAAACCTACGTCATAACAATAATGGAGGATAGGAATTTGGAAGAGGGAGATTGGAATGATAGAGATAAATGGAAACTGAAGACGGCAAACCTATAAGTGGGGGAAAGCCGAAGAAGAAGAGAAGAAAAAGCTAACTACTATGTTGATATTAAACCTGTTTTTCTACAAGCCCGTAGGTTCGAACCCAACGCAGGACTTGTTTCTTGGATATTTCCATCCTAAAAATCAGAGTACTTCGGCCAGGTTTGAACCCGGGTCTCTCAAGACTAGAGGATTAAACATAACCACTACACAACCGGGCCAATATGTGTAATTCTTCTATACGTGTGTATATCAATGAATTCCTCCCAAACGACTGGACCCAATTTTAAATAATGTTTTTTGTGTGTCTTTAAGTGGATCCCTGGATGGTTTAGATAAACAATTAGACTCTCTAAAACCAATAGGCGAAGGAGTTGATCTGAAGTGAAAATACCTTTATATATAGGCCATGTCAAAAGAATGCCAGAGTAAAGATTGCCTAAAATTGTTATGGAATGGATCCCAATAGAAAGGAGGAAGAGAGGAACACCGTAGAAAACTTGGCTAGAAGGGGTACAAGCGGCTATGAATATCGGAGGATTGGAGGATGATCAATGGATGGACAGAGAGGAATGGCGTTTGGTTTCCGGAAGACGGCGGCAGCTGCCATGATACCGGGTGATATATATATATATATATATATATATATATATATATATTCTTGTGTGTGTGTGTATATCACTGAATTCCTCCCAAACAACTGGACCGATTGTGATGAATTTTTGTGTGTTTGAGTGGGTCCCTGGAAGGTTTAGATTCATAACCGCTAGGTGTAGGAGTTCACCTAAAGTTAACATTTAAAAATCGCTCTAGCGGTCACAATTTTCGAAGTGTCACAACGAAACTCAGTACATCCTATTAAAATAAACCAGGGTAGATATAAATAAATAATAGTTGTTAAAAAAACTAAAACAACACGCTTTATTACAAAACCGAACTAAAAAAATGAAAAATAATTTTAATTTACAACACGCTTGGGATAAATAATTTTACCATGAAAAGTGTCGGGTGCTTTTTATGATTTTTACAATTTATTCTTACCAATATCTGTTTATTATCAAATATATTAATTGATAAAGAGCACCCACGCTTTTTATGGTAAAATTATTTATCCCAAGCGTGTTGGAAATTAAAATTATTTTTCATTTTTTTAGTTCGATTTTCTAATAAAGCGTGTTGTTTTAGTTTCTTTAAAACTATTATTTTTTATGCAGCTTCACATCTTAGAAATGATAACAAAGGAAGTACATCGGAAACGCGCGTCCGTGTTCTACTGACAAAAGAACTGCTAACAATAGAGTCAAATATCAAATTTACTTCCAACTGCTATATTACTTTCTTGAATTTCCGTCTGCCATGTGGTTCTCAACATACTGGTACACTATTTATCACCCTCCTATTCTAATTTCGAGCTACGTTCCATCAGGAATTAGGAACCTTTACCCGAATTAGGAACCCTGACCCGAATTAGGAACCCTGACCCGAATTAGGAACCCTGACCCGAATTAGGAACCCTGACCCGAATTAGGAATTCTGACCCGAATTAGGAACCCTGACCCGAATTAGGAACCCTGACCCGAATTAGGAACCCTGACCCGAATTAGGAACCCTGACCCGAATTAGGAATTCTGACCCGAATTAGGAACCCTGACCCGAATTAGGAACCCTGATCCGAATTAGGAACCCTGATCCGAATTAGGAACCCTGACCCGAATTAGGAACCCTGACCCGAATTTATTTAATTTAGTTTTTCTTTTGTTTTTCAGGTAAGTGGAACCTTTCACCTCTGTGCAGTTCGTAAGTAATTAATTTTCCACCAGATAGCAGCACTGTAATGCTATTCACGATTCTATGTACTTGTGGCAGCTGCAACTTCAGCCTAGAGGAAGGTAAATTATTGCCGCACATACATGGAGTGACGGCAACAGTGTAATAAACACCAGCAGTATTTGTAATTCTAATAGATGTCATCATAAACAGTAAAAAAAAGACGATATCATAATCAATTATGCAGGGACATTAATTGATTTAATGATTACTGATGTTTACAAAACCAAACACAATGCGCCCGGGTTCGATTCCATATGGGGAAAAAAATCCTGTTTTTTTTTCGTGGATTTCGTCACCCATAAGACAAATGTCAGGAAACTTTATGAGCCAAACGGTCCAAGAACATCGTTATCATATCCGTCATGTTTAGTGTTGTCTCAGATTTTTGATCTAGTTTGATTAAATTTGTTTGTGTTTGATTGGGTCCCTCGATGGTTTACATTCACAATTGGACCCTCTAAAACTATTAGGTGTAGAAGTTCACCTGAAGTGAAAATTTAATAAATAATAGTTTTAAAAAACTAAAACAACACGCTTTATTAGAAAACCGAACTAAAAAAATGAAAAATAATTTTAATTTCCAACACGCTTGGAATAAATAATTTTACCATCAAAAGCGTGGGGTGCTCTTTATCAGTTAATATATTTGATAATAAACAGATATTGGTAAAAGTAAAGTCTTTAAGAAGAAAATCTAAAAATCATAAAAAGCACCCCACGCTTTTGATGGTAAAATTATTTATCCCAAGCGTGTTGGAAATTAAAATTATTTTTAATTTTTTAAGTTCGGTTTTCTAATAAAGCGTGTTGTTTTAGTTTTTAAAAACTTTTATTTATTTTTTATTTTTTAGTTTTAATATTTTATAGAATAAGATAAAAATGCAAATATCTTTAAATTCGATACTATTGTACTATGAGCTAAAAGTAATACTCTTATAAAAAAACCTCCCAGCCGGATTTGAACCAGCGACCTATGGATTACTGAAATTATATACCGCTACAGTTCACCGCTCTACCAACTGAGCTCTTACAACGATTGACTAAAAGTCGACAAGTCCGCAACCTATTATACCAGTTTTCATTTTTTTGATTTTCTGATGATTCTGGCCAGGATTTTAGAAACAAAATATGAAATTATTCCATTGTCACGGGTCCTTTACAAGTATACAAACTTTCAAGTCGATCCAATGTTTCTAAGTGGGTGAAAATCTTGTTCAAAGATTCCGTTACATAGATACAAATACACTTTTTTTGATTATCTGACGATTCTGGCCAGGATTTTAGGAACAAATATGAAAATATTGTATTGTCACAGGTCCTTTATAAGTATACAACGTTTCAAGTCGATCCAATGTTTCTAAATGGGTGAAAATCTTGTTCAAAAATTCCATTACATAGATACAAATACAGGTTTTTTTATTATCTGACGATTCTGGCTAGGATTTTAGGAACAAATATGAAAATATTGTATTGTCACGGGTCCTTTACAAGTATACAAAGTTTCAGGTCGATCCAATGTTTGTAAGTGGGTGAAAATCGTATTCAAAAACTCCGTTACATAGAAACAAAGACACTTATTTTGCTTGTCTGATGATTCCGGCCAGGATTTTAGAAAAAATGAAATTACTGTATTGTCACAGTCCTTTACAAGTATACAAAGTTTCAAGTCGATCCAATGATATTAAGTAGGTGAAAATCGCATTGAAAAATTCCGTTACATAGACAGATAGATAGGTAGATAGATATATAGATAGACAGACAGACAGATAGACAGACAGACAGACAGATAGATAGACATATAGATAGACAGACAGATAGACAGACAGACAGATAGACAGACAGACAGATAGATAGACAGATAGATAGTTAGACAGACAGACAGATATATAGATAGATAGATAGACATATAGATAGACAGACAGATAGATAGACATATAGATAGACAGATAGACAGATAGACAACAGACAGATATACAGACAGATAGATAGTTAGACAGACAGATATATAGATAGATAGGTAGATAGATAGTAAGATAGATAGATACAGGTCAATATATTGAAATTAATGCCCTTAAAATTAATTTTAGATAACTTACGTGTTATGTGGATAAAGATGTAGGAAATACCACATGTGCGAAAAGAACAAAAACTATCACAGACTACAGTGAAGACTAAACCACCAGTAATGCTCAACCTGAGTGCACATTTCCTATTATTATTATTATTATTATTATTATTATTATTATTATTATTATTATTATTATTATTATAGATACAGGTCAAGCTAATATAAAGCGTGTAAAAATGAGCGATATCCGACAGTTAGAAGCGAAGATTTACTTGAAATCCAGAATTAGAAACCGACTAGCAACCGCCATGTTTGGTTCGTCTCAGCGTGTACCATACAATTTAATTAACCTTTAATATTTCATGTGTTTAGGCGCAGCAACGCACACCGGGTGTTAGTTGGTGTGCGCACGTGTCTTTAATTAACACAGGTAATTACAATCACATATATAATTTTCTTATCATTTTTACACGCTTTATATTTGCTTGACCTGTATCCTTGTAACGGATTATTTGAACACGATTTTTACCCACTTAAAAACATTGGATCTACTTGAAACTTTGTATACTTGTAAAGGACCAATGACAATACAACAATTTCATAAATGTTTTCTAAAATCCTGGCAAGAATCATCAGAATAAAATGAAAACCGGTTTAATAGGTTGCGGACGTATGCACTTTTCAGTCAATTATTCTAAGAGCTCAGTTGGTAGAGCGGTGAACTCTAGTTGTATATAATTTCAGTAATCCATAGGTCGCTGGTTCAAATCCGGCCCGGAGGAATTTTTTAGAAGAGTATTACTTTTAGCTCATACTATAATAGTATCGAATTTAAATATATTTACATTTATATCTTATTCTGTAAAATATTAAAACTAAAAAATAAATAATAATTATAAAAAACTACAAACAACACGCTTTATTAGAAAACCGAACTAAAAAATGAAAAACAATTTTAACTTCCAATACGCTTGGGATAAAATTAAAGTGGTCAACAAAAAAAATATCTCCAACACATCTAGAATAAAACTAGAGTTATCTACAAAAAAATAATTTAACATCAAAAGCGTGGGGTGCTTTTTATGGTTTTTTACGTTATCTTCTTAGAGACTTTACTTTTACCAATATCTGTTTATTATCAAATATATTAATTTATATAGAGCACACCACACCTTTGATGTTAACTTTTTTTGTAGATTACTCTATTTTATTCTAGATGTGTTGGAGATGATTTTTTTGTTGACCACTTTAATTTTATCCCAAGCGTGTTGGAAATTAAAATCATTTTTAATTTTTTAATTCGGTTTTCTAATAAAGAGTGTTGTTTTAGTTTTTTTAAACTATTATTCATTACCTCTCTCCATTCCCCCCTTAAAATAAACATCCAAGAGTGGAAGAATATAAAACATGCTTTTCGATGTCATTGAGACGTGGATACTTCTGAACTGAGAACTTCTGCGTACACATTCTTACATCGTAAAATATATTAATATTACATCTTCATATAGAATATTTTATTATTCACTGGCACTATGAAACCGGAGGTTCACGGTTGCACGGATATTAGCTCTCCATACATCCCTATCCAACGCTAATGTTTTCCAATCATCCCCTGTATAATTGACCTCTCTCAAATCTTCTTCTTCTTCTTCACTCCACGGGCTAGGCAAATTGCCTGTTCCGCCTCACAGTTGTTCTGTCCATCTTTTCACTGGCCTTCCTACATTCCTTGAACCTCTTGGCTTGTAGTTGAATGCTGCTCTTGGTAATCTTGTTACATTCATTCTTTCCATATGTATAAATCATTTTTCTCTATATTCTTTGATTTTATCATTCAATGGATATATATTTAATTCTGTTCTTATATCTTCATTGTTTATCCGATCCATTCTTGTGCAGCCTTTTGTTCTTCTAAGGAAGGTCATTTCTACCTTTTTGTATTCTACTTTGTAATTTTTAGGTCATTACCCAAGTTTCGCTGCCATAAAGTAATGCAGGAACTGCCAATGTTTTATAAAACTTCAATCTAGTATCTCTTCTTGTTTTATTCTTTAATGTTTTATGTATAGTTCCGCATATCATTTGAAATTTCCACAGTTTCACATTTACGAATCTTTCAGTTTTTGTGTCTATAGTAAAATTACAACCCAAATAATTAAAATTTGTTACTTGATCCAGAGGTTTGTTGTCTATTACGATTTTTGATCTTATATGTTCGTTTCCCCAAAATGCCATTATTTTCGTTTTTTCCTTTTGATATTTTAAGATTATATTGTTGGCATAACTGATTTAATTGATGTAAAGAGTACTGCAAATTATTTTCATTTTCTTCCTCTCTCAAATCATGATTCATATTATATTCTCATCTCGTTCTTGCTCTACCTTCTGCGCGCTTTCCCTTTGGTTTTCCTAAAATAACTTGTAAAATACCTCTTTTATTCCCCATTCGTCGCACATGTTTTCATCGCAGTCCAGCCGTTGTTATTACATCTGGTTTCCCATAAACAACACGCAGCTCACTGCTATGTTCGTCTCTCTTTGATCTTCTGTTCTCAAATACCTCCTTTAAAGTAAAAGTCCATGCTTCATAAGAATATAATGCAACTGAAGAATAACCGTTTTATACATTTTTAGTTAATTTTTTAAGAGAAGTTTGGACGTGAAGGGTCCCTGTAATGTATAACAGAACGCGTTTCCAGAGTTGAGCTTATGTTTAAATCCTTTCCACACTTCATTGTTCCCTTACTCAGCCCTTGGGGCCTGTCCGTTTGGAGAATCACTGAGAAACATTCGGCACCACACTATTCGAAATATGATGGCAGAAGCCTTGCGAGATTTTGGATACACAGTTTATGAGGAAGTACATGGTGTGGCCACTAATGGGAGTAACAGACGAATAGATATTATTGCATTTAGACCATCTTCTAAAACTGGTATGATATTAGATCCCACAATTCGTTTTGAGACTCATAGTGACCAACCTGAGGAAGTTGACTGTGAAAAGAAAGCCATATATGAGCCAACAATTGACTATTACAAAGACTATTTAACTCATGCCCCAAATGGGAGTCAATGACCAATCACATTTCAATGATTTCTCTTTTACAACCAATCAGAGTCGTGTTTCACGAAATATTTATCAGTGTTAAATTTACCATATTAAACAAAGCTCCTCCTTTTTAATATTCTGAATAGGTTTGACCATTATTTTGCAGTGACTGATCCTATAAGAAATACGGCTGCCAGATTGTATATGTAGTGCATAGATGTCAACACATAGCGCTTGCAGGAGTTAATATAAAAACATTTGTAGCAATTTATTATACGATAAAAAAAAGAAACCACTGTTTGCACTTTCTTAAATGTATTTTTTCCCAGGTAATAACATTCCAGAAAAATATAATTGTCATATTTACATCATACGACATCAGAAATGAATTAATATACAGTTTGATGTGTTTCATTTTTCTCCACTAGAGAGCATTCTTACAATATTGCGTTCCTTTGGCAATAAATAGTATGATGTGGTTGCAGTGATAAACAAAAGAAGCAGATGAAGCGTGCCTATCGTTTCTCATTTGTTTTCAAACATCGCCGTTTACATTAAATATATAAATATTTTAAAATAACTATATTTAAATAATGATTTGTGAGTAAACAGCTTAATTTTATTCGTTAAATAGTCCTAACAAATGCCACTCTTGATTTCCAAATTCTCTAGATAAATTGGAAATCACTCGTGGCATTACTTATGATAAATACCAACTAGATAGTATAACTGTCACAGGATTGATGATCGGGGCAAGAGGTACTATACCAGGATTCTTAGCCAAATTTTGGAATTCCTTAGATTTAGACAGGATGTATCTTTCTAAAGTTGCCATCGCTGCCATTAGAGGATCAATTTCAATTTTAAGAAACCATTTTTACAAAATTTCTACTTTATAGCATGTATACTTCAATTAGACTTACAATTTGAATTTTTTAAAATGTATTTACAAAATGTATTTCATCAATTTAGAAAATTAATTGTCTGTATCACTTTGTCCTTGAGGGAATCCTCTAATGGGGAAAGTTGTATATAATAAAAAAAATAATCAACAGGAAAAAAGTGTGTTGGTAGCAATGTGAGTAGAATATGCTTTGTGTTGGTAGAACGATTAGAAACAAACATTTTCCAGCGTTTACAAAACACAAACAAAGAGTGCAGACAATAATTCTAGAAAAGAAAGAACTAAAATAACAAAGAATTTATGCGGAACAACAACTTACAATTTGAAATGGAAAATAAATTGAAATATTTTCTGAGAATTTGTAATGGAACGTCGGAATTGACTGTCTTTTATTTGAGGAATGCGATATTCATTCATTTTAAAACAAGTGACTGGCGTTCCATTTTCTCTGGTTCAACAGACATCAGAGATGATATCGTTTTGCATTAATGGAAGAATGATAGAGAAAGCTTTCAGAGAGACCCGCCATTTTGTCAACATTAAAGTTTCTCAACTACAAGCTCAGATGGCGCCACATTTACATCAAATTGTTAGAAGTTTCTTGAAGATGTCTCCTTCTTTTTAAAAATACAAAATACGATTTAATATTTTAAGAGTATGCCTCTCTTCCATTCCCCATTCGTGCCACATGTCCTGTCTTAACTGTTCTGATTTCTCATATAGCTCACAGTTATGCAGTCTAATCCATTGACCTGTTTTTCACCTCTCTTTTGTCCAAAAAAATTCCTAACAAGGGAACTGTCAGCCATTGCATATGGAAAACTACCTTCAACTTTCTTCAACCAAGGCCGTGTCAAAAAAAAAATCTGAATTTTAACTGGAAGGCACTAAAATCCAGATCCAAATGTCTCATTTAAACTTTATGGAAATAATACAAGTGCTTGTATTGTCCATTCTATCTAAATGCTCGTTCTATCGGTATTTGTACTTTTCTAGTTCATCATCATCAACAAGGAATAAGCCTAATGGCCTGTTCCGATCTCATTAGAGATCCTTCCATCTCTTCAATGGTCTCCCCAACAATTTCTCCCTTTTGGTTTATAATTATACATTCTTCTTGGTATGTGCTGTGGTCATATCCTGATATCCAATCCGGCCTTTGCTTTGAGATGAATCAGTAGTAATAAATGTCTCCTGACCGCGTTACGAGCGCTGTGCAGGGTAAGGATAATGACAGGCCTGCTCATCTATCCATGCTCCTCTAAGTATTAACCCCTTTAGAGAGGTTATATTTGAAAAGAAAAATATACGCCTAGACTGGGTTTTGAACCCAGGACCTTTGACTCTCTATGCCAATGCTCTTCCATCTGAGCTACCTAGGCCTCCAATCTAAACGAGTATTCAAACCCCAGTCTGGGCGTATATTTTTCTTTTCAGATATAATTTGTCCATCATTAAGATGTTTAAAAATGAATAATATTAACATTGAAAGAAGCACTACTGGCTTTATAAGTAATGCTTAAATTCCCAATAAAAAGTCTTCTTAATAAAGAAGCCGCCATTTGCAAAAATCGTAGCAACGGCTCGTAGCATTTGGGGTTAGGGAATTAACTATATATAAGAGAAAAATACGCGTTTAGATTGGAGGCCTAGGTAGCTCAGATGGAAGAGCATTGACATAGAGAGTCAAAGGTCCTGTGTTCAAACCCCAGTCTAGGCGTATATTTTTCTTTTCAAATATAATTTGTCCATCATTAAGATGTTTTAAAACGAATAATATTAACCCCTTTAGAGAGGGTTGCTGCTTGAGCCGTTGTGATGATGGCCTGGTATCACGTCGCCTCGTGACTTCTTGCTCGATGTCAACCTTCTGGCAGATGTCTCCCACGTGGCGGACTGTTCTTAGTTTCTTCTCGCCTCTAACCAATCAGCAAGTTTGCAAAGCTAAACTTCCCCTATTTGGTCGTCTGGTTCATTGAGTACTTGGCGCCCCCACCACGTTGAGGTGATAGTCCACGGGGGGACTTTTCTAGTTTATTGAGTATTGAAAAATATGTTTGGGACGGCCAAGAAAACGATGGACTTGAGATCGGATCAGGTCGCATTGACCTAATCCTGGAAAGGAAGTAGAAGAGGAAGAATACATCTCCTGAATTGTAGACTGGATATCCGTCACTACCTGCCGTCCACGTCGCGTCCGATCTTTTCCACTCCGCTCTTACCCAAGCACGGAGTCCATCTGCTCCGCACAGTGGGTTGCCATTTCTGGATTCTGGCTTCGATTTCTGTGCCTTTCTGTTAAAAATTAGATACTTTTTTGGTCACGGCTTTGTTACATCACAACGTTTCTCTGGCAGAAGTTTCAAGGTAGGTTTCGTCGTGCAGTGGTTGACAGGTGCCTTGCAAAGAGCTTCATTCCCTAAATCTTTCCTTCTCTCTTAAGGGGACCCGGAACATCCTATACTTATAATGTTAAATGTAAGGAACAATTTCTCCTGAACTATTGATCCTATCAAGTTGAAATTTTTACAGTGGAAACGTTCATATGTTTAGAGTCTTCTATCATAAGGATTTGTATAGATGTGCATTTATGTCAAAAATATTTTTTTTTCAGTTTTTTACAGTGTATTTTACAACCTAAATTCTTGAATTACTGAGCTATCACAACATGAATATGGTAACATCTGTATATGAGCGCTATATTGAAGCCCTGGTCTCTAGCTTTAATAGTTTAGAAGAAAATGTTGTTTATATATTGAAAAAATGATGCTAACTATGGGAGAGAGTTGACGGCTCACGCCCACATTTTAAAGGAACGGGGAATATTTAAAAAAAATAATAAACACACTTAGAAACAAAGATAATTATACCACATTAAAGAGGGATCTTCCTAGTATTTTAATTGATAAAAAATGAAAATGCATTTTTTCATCACATCTGGCCTTCCGGGTCCCCTTAAAGTAAGAGTCCGTGTTTCGCATCCATATAATATAACTGAGAATAACATTTTTATATATTTTCAGTTTAACGTTTTTTGAGAGAAGTTGCGACAAGAGTCCCTGTAATACATAATAACACACATTTCCAGAATTGTTTAATTTCCTTGTGCATCTCATTCCTGTTTGTGATTATTGTTCCTAGATATTTGAATTCAGCCACTTCCTCAAAATTTCCCTCATTTGTCATTAACTGTCCATTTCCATTATATAATGTATTAAGTTTTATTGATGTTTACTTGTCCACGGCTGTGGTCTCGAGGTAGCGTGCTGCCTTGTCACACAGAGGGCCCGGGTCGGGATAAGTTTCCTGTGTGAGGGTTTTTTTTTGGGTTTTTTCCTCACCTGTAAGACAAATGTCAGGAAGCTTAGGGCCCAACTGTCCCCGAAAATCATCCGGCCATCATCATCATCCTGCACCGATGTGGAAAGCAACGGGAAGCTACCACACCTATAATTCCCTAGTAAAGCTGCAAAGCATAGCATGCAAATGCTATGATTGCAGTGAAAGACCTGCCCTCGTGCAGAATTACTATGGATGGATATTTACTTACAGACCTCGTTTCTTAGTGTTACTCAATAGGGTGTGCGCATTGGCAAATATCAAACAATAATATTATGAAATGTTTGTTTTCTATTTCAGGTATAAGTTTGTTGTTCTAGTTAGTTTCTCTGTAAATAAAAATATAAATTAAAACGAAAGTGAGTTGAGAAAAAATGACAGCAATATGAGAGACATTTGCGGATAAAAAGTGTAGCAGTGTTCTCGCATACGCGGGAAGTTTGGTCATGAGTTGGGAATTTCATTAAGTCAGGAATGCTCGCCCTGATTCTGCATAGTTATGGATTCCACATACAGATCGCGCCAGTAGTTCATACCGGCAGCTTTTTTTTTATTATAACATCTTGTAGAATACAGGCTGTTCATATGTTCAGTTCAACAACCTGCTGTGACGTCAGGGATAGGGTGAGCGTGTTCAGACGCAAGCACTCTCCATTTTCAAAACATACTAATTACGTTACTCAAAAAAATAAGACTGGCTGTGGCGGTTTGCAGGTTAAAGTTTATTTGTTTAATGTATACAATTTCTTCCCTACAGTTGTACTAGCTCCCCCTCATTTTTTTTTCGTTCGTTATCTCCCCTACAGTAAGTAAGAACTGTTTACTTCGCGGTGATCTGATTCCCAAAACAAACAAAAATGAAACAAACAGTTTCCATCCTTCACTGCTGAGATATTTCCAGCCTTTAAAACCCTCCTTGCTCAATGCAGGGAGAAATATGGAAAAAGTTTATTTAGGTTCCTAGGAGATGGCAGTATATGCCTGCTTAGTTTGAAAGCAATGCAATACGTATTATATAACTAGCAGGCGTTTGGAGTTGACAATGGATATACACACCCATAGCACGGCAAGCATTTTCTTTGCCAACGGATATACCCGTTCGTAGCAGTGCAAAGGTTAAGAAGGGACATACATACGTACAAGTTACTTGGCATATAATTGAAGAACTTCCCGAAAAACATTGATTTCCATGAAAATGATTTTATTATAATAAGAATAATAGCAATATTAATAACTTTTATCAAGGATTTTCTCTACATCTTCTTCTTCTTCTTATTCTTCTTTCTTTCATGTGATAGACCTAGTGGTCTGTTACGGTCTCAATCCAACGTTTGAAGGGTCTGCCCAAAGGTCTCTTGCCTGGTGACTGGTAATTTAAGATCTGACGTGGTATTCTTGTTCTGCTCATTCTTCTTACGTGACATTTCCAGTTGTTTCTGTATTTTTGTACATATTCCGTCCGTGACTGATTCTGTTTGTAATTCTTTGAGAATCCCAGAATTCCTTTTTTTCTCTACATTACAATAGTTATCCTTCAGTCCAAATGTATTTTGCTCCGCTTAGCATCTTCTTCTTTGAGGTCTCTGCTGATCATGTTTCTTCTCACTTCATCCCTTCCTCCTCCTGTCTTCAGCATTCCAATCCAGCATCATTCTATTACTCTCCATCCTCTTCAGATGTCCATACCATTTCAATCTTCATTCTTCTATTACTTCTACTATCCATCCACAGTAATTCTGCCCGAAGGCAGGTCCTTCACTGCAATCATAGCATTTTCACGCTATGCTTTCAGCTTTGCTAGGGAATTGTAGGTGTGGTGGCTTCCCGTTGCTTTCCACACCGGTGAAGGATGATGATGATGGTCATATAATTTCGGGGACCGTTTGGACCTTAAAGTTTTCCTGACATTTGTCTTACAGGTGAGGAAAAACCCCGATGAAAACCTCACCCAGAAAAACTGCCCCGACCGGGGATCGAACCCGGACCCGCTTCGTGAGAAGGCAGCACGCTACCTCGAGACCACAGCGGTGGACACTTCTAATATCAATAATAATACATAATTTATTTTTGTACGGTATTGTTTTTTATCTTGAGTTGAATAATATAAACCGTGGCCATTCAAGTAGGTGGTTGGTCGTCAGATCTGCTCCCGTCACAGGAAAAAAAACATATATCTGCGAACCTGCGTAGTGAAGGCAGACAAAGCCAATAATTTACACTTTCATAAACAAATAATGAAGGTATGTTGTTTACTTATTGGTTTTATGGCCATTTCAGTTTATCCTTAGTTCCTCATTTGTCAGGAGTTTCTAGACCAAACTAATTTAGTTTCGCTTAGGATGTCATGAGTGGCATCTGGTCAGCACACCGACTCAACGAGACATCTAGCAGGCAACTAAGGCATTACTAGGATTAACAAGTTCGGTAAACTTTACTTAGAGGCCTCTTCTTTTAGGCTTAAGGATCTTTTACGAGCCTGAGAATCTCAAACTCGGGACTCACGGCTTGAAGTCCCTCCCAGAGGACCCGTCCCTTGGATTTTTCCATCCTAAAATGCATCGATCCCGGCTGTGTTTGAACCCACGGTCCTCGGGACTAGAGGCAAGGAACATGACCACTAGACCGATGTTGTGAGATCAAAGTAAACTAAAACACCATGACACAACCGGCAGGCTGCTGGTCTCACATCCACATGTGCTAATAAGAGATCATCTGGCCAGTGTAGGGGTGACACGTCGGGTGTCGCAGCCGTTACAGCTGGTCTTCTCAACATGGATCCGCTATTTATAGTAGGTACCCAAATTCCTCACGATGCTGGGTGGGCAACGGTCTCATACCGACCGAAATCCCATGAGAAAATTTCTCACCCAATGGGGACTCGAAATTCCATCGCTGTGGTCTCGAGGTAACATGCTGCCTTGTCACGCAGCGGGCCCGGGTTCGATCCCCGGTCGGGACAGTTTTTCTGGGTAGGATTTTTATCGGGTTTTTCCTCACCTGTAAGACAAATGTCAGGAAAACTTTAAGGCCCAAACGGTCTCCGAAACCATATGGCCATTGCAATCATCATCATTCATATTCATCTTAGGTTAAGCTTAGGATTAGGGACTCTCCTGGCGCACCGCTGTCATATTTACCAAGTTATTTAACAACACGTTTTCAAAATTTATCGGCTAATCACAATTTAGGAACAAGATCACAAGACTCTTCTTTACTTTTGATACCACAACACAGGACATGTCTATACTCTGTATCTATGACTCGAGCATGGAACTGACTTCCCAGTCATGTCAGGGAGTGTCAATCGCTATCATTATTTAAATCCAAATTAACTGATATCTTAAGTTCGACACAATGAAAACATTAACTGCATAACAACTATATAGAGCATTCCATTAATAATCATCTAGGAAGCTACTTACTTTATTTTATATCATTTTAATTTTATTATATTCTATGTTAGTATTAGCTAGTATTAGATCACATCATCATTGTATTTTGTTTAGTCTGTATTTTAATAATATCATAAAATTGTAATATGTATGTAATTTTTTGTATAATTTTACTATTCGCTGGTTGAGTGGAAGAGAAGGCCTTATGGTCTTAACTCTGCCAGCTAAAATAAATCATTATTATTATTATTATTATTATTATTATTATCATCATATCATCAGGGCAACGTAATCCCGCCTTTCAGGCGCCTCAACCTCAGAAGTGGGTTACAAGTACGCCATGCCAAGAGAGAACACCAGGAATGTCGAAAGACAACCTGGGACATTTGCAAAAAAAAAAAAAAAAAAAAAAAAAAACTTTACCAAATTGAAAATAGACCATCTAACCACCTAGCGCTGAAACCAAAATGGAGTGGACAAACACACTGCTGCTGTTTGCACTCAACTGAAAGAGATAGCAGCACCCTGTATAGTAGGGGATGGTGACGTGACAGGGATCGGGCGTGGTCTGCATTTCAATTATTGTAATGGACAGGCTGCTTCTGACATTCAATAAGATGCCGACATGACCTTTCCTTGCTCATAAGTCTCATCTATAATTCACTCTCATTCACAAACTCGACCTAACGTACACGCTGGCAACTCCTTAAAGTTCAGTTTCACCTCATTTATTACCTAAATCTCGTGAACTGAAAGTACAAGCTACATCTTCCCTATGTCATCTACATCTCACGTTAAGAACAAGGGTCCTCCCTTGCTGGAGTTACCTGACCAAGCTAATTTAGTTATGCTTATTTCCCTATACATAGGGAGTGCTTATGTCCGTGTAGCCATGAACCTACGGATTCAATAGTGCCAGTGAGTGAGTGAGTTAGTTAGTTTTATATAAAAATTAATGGAGAAATACATTATATAATGGAAATGGACAGCTAATGACAAATCAGGAAATTTTGAGGAAGTGGCTGAATTCAAATACCTAGGAACAATAATCACAAATAGGAATGAGATGCACAAAGAAATTAAACATAGGCTCAATTCTGGAAATGCGTGCTATTATGCATTGCAGAGACTCTTGATGTCCCAACTCCTTTCAAAAAACGTTAAACTGAAAATATATAAAACTATTATTCTACCAGTTATATTATATGGGTGCGAAACATGGACTCTTACTTTAAGGGAGGAAAGGAGATTACGAGTATTTGAGAATAAAGTACTTAGGAAAAATTTTGGGCCAAAGAGAGATGAACAAACAGGTGAATGGAGAAGACTACATAACAATGAACTACATGGTCTTTATAGGAAGCCAGATATAATAAGAACAGTCAAGTCTCGTAGACTGCGATGGGCAGGACATGTTGCACGTATTGGAAATGAAATACTTGCATGGACGCTTCTTGTAGAAAGCCAGAGGGAAAACGCCCAGTTGGTAGACCAAGAATGAGGTGGGAGAATATCATTAACTATGATTTGAGGGAAGTGGTTTATGCAAGAAATGATTGGAAAGGATTAGCTCAGGATAGAGGTGTATGGAGAGCTTATGTCCGCGCGGTCATGAACCTACGGGTTCGATAGTGCCAGTGAGTAAGTAAGTAAGTAAAACGAGAAAACTGGAAAAAGAGATAACTCTATGGAGAGTATTGTGATCAATAGAGAGTTCAATTCTGCGTGAATAATTGGCAAACAATTAGTATATTATATGAGCATCTGCTCTCGACAACTGACTGTTAAAAAATCACACGCTTGGGTTATTCCATGAAATGCGACGTCAACAATTACATAGCCATCGTTATATTTGTTACTGACCGATGTCCTGTGCACGGCCCCCTGTCATCATGGCCCACTTCCTAGTAACACCACTTGGATTCAACTCGGTTTCTCATTCCTCTATTGTCTTACTGAATTCCTTAGAACGAGGGTGTATTATCTGAATTCCAGAATACGTCAGAACAGTTGGCATCAGAAACTGATTCCGAGAACGTTCCACATCCCCTCTGTTCTGAGAAACTCTCGCACTCAACTGTTGATAAATAATAATAATAATAATAATAATAGATAGATAGATCTGTAATTAAACCAGAGTGCCTCTATGGAGCAGAAACATTAATTTAGAACAAAAAAAAGATATCGAAAATATAGTGAAAAAAGAATGCAAAATTAAAAGAAAAGTTTTAGGTCCACAAGTCATAGGTCAAGCATTTAGACTCAGAAGTAAAAAGGAAATAAAAATATATACAGACATTCATAGTGATATTAGAAAACGAAGGTTAAAATTTTATGGCCATATTAAACGAATGAACTCAAATAGGCTTACAAAACAGATAATGGAATTCTACGAAAACAGAAGTAAAGCTCCAGTGGATACTATGAAGTGGATTGATGAAGTCAAAAAGGACTTCAAATTGGCAGGAATTACTAAAGAAGATATCCCAAACAGAGATATATTTAGAATTAAGGTGAATAAGTGGCAAGTTGACCAAGAGGACAAACCGAAAAAAAAAAAAACTGGAACAACTTGGACAGATGAGAGAAAACAAGCTCATAGCAAAAGAATGAAAGAAATTTGGGCTCAAAGGAAAAGCTCTACTAACTACTTTGCGTAGTCCGACATGGGCTCATCCGCAATCAAAAAATAGATAGATAGATAGATCATCGGTTGATTAATGTCTTTGATATCGTCTGATTCCCAATAAGCCAATTTTGTAGGTCCATCCAATCTCCTGGTTGTAGATGTTTCTCCTTCATGTATAAACATATTCCCTGACTCCACGAGGTTTTTAGGTCTTCCTCTGTCCTCGTCTTTCCTCAGGTTTCCATTCCAACACATTTTGGTAGTCGATCCTCTTCCATTGGCTGGACATGTCCGTACCATCTTAATTGCTGAGTTTTAATATAATCTAAAATGGTGTCTTCAATCTTCATTTTCTCTCTTATAACCGAGTTCCTAATTAATATAAGTCCACCGCTGTGGTCTCGAAGTAGCGTGCTGCCTTGTCACGCAGCGTGCCAGGGTTTCAAGAAATTAACTTCGTTTTGTTAGGTCCCAGTTAGTCTACACAAGGTTTGTGTTTGGGAATTTTCTTTATGTTTGAGGGTTTTCTGGAAGCAATCTTAATAATTTTTTTTTAGAATAGAATAGAATAGATTTATTTAGCCTGGTGGAGTTAAGACCATGTGGCTTCCTCTTCCACTCACCGGGACAAACATATGTTACATATAAATACAAACAATTACAATACTAGTCATACAAGCAATAATTATCTGTCAAATTGAATAATAATGAAAATAATGTCTAATCTTCTTGTAATCTTGTAAGTCCATGTTTCCCTTAACAGAGATTTAGGCGCTCTCCCCCTACAGGGAAGAATTTGAACCATACTAATTTAGTTACACTTGTTTTCGTGTAGATGTCATTTGAGTGGTCCGTGGTCAGCGTTCCGCCACATACTGACATCTAGGAAACCAAGGTAGTTCTAGGAAGGGAAAATTCGGTAAATTTTGCTTAGAGACCTTTTCATTCAGGCTTAAGGATCTTTTACGAGCCTGAAAATTTTCAGTCTCGGGACCCACGGCTTAAAGTCCCACCCGGAGGACTTGCTCCTTGGATTTTTCCATCCTAAAAAAAATCCATCGACCCCGGCCGGGTTTGAACCCGCGACCCTCGGGACCAGAGGCAAGGAGCAAAACTACTAGTCCACCGCAACAATAAAATTAAATACAATTAAAATTAAATTAATGATAGAATGAATACAGAAAGGAATAACAGCTCGAATCTACTATACATAAAAAGGAAAGCAAGAAAAAATACAAAGAAGGTAAAAAACTATAATGAATTAATTTATCACTTATTATACAAGGCATTAGGTAAATATATTAACAAATCTTAAAACTATTTTTATTAAATAATGAAAAAAAAAACAAATTATTAATTTTTAAAAAGTAATATTAGTGAGTTGTTTTGTGTTAATAATTTTATTTCAATTAACACGGAGTTTTAAAAAAACACATAAATGACTACGGACTTACAGACCATCAGTTTGTAACAAACATTCACGAATTTCCCTTAATTAAAGTTTTCCATCGTTCTCTGTCCTCTGTGTCTTCTCCGTTACATTATATGTTTGAGATTTGTTTGTGGTTTATTAAATAATCTATCCATAGTAATTCTGCCCGAAGGCAGGTCCTTCACTGCAATCATAGCATTTTCATGCTATGCTTGCAGCTTTACTAGGGAATTGTGTAGGTGTGGTAGCTTCCCGTTGCTTTCCACACCGGTGAAGGATGATGATGATAATGATAAGGATGATGGCCATATGATTGCGGGGACCGTTTGGGCCTTAAAGTTTTTCTGACATTTGTCTTACAGGTGAGGAAAACCCCGATAAAAACCTCACCCAGAAAAACTGCCCCGACCGGGGATCGAACCTTGGCCCGCTGCGTGACAAGGCAGCACGCTACCTCGAGACCACAGTGGTTGACTGTAATAAATAATAATGTAATTAATTTTGTTAGGTTTGGAAGCTCGTATACGTCCATTTCTTATAAACTAGTTTGGGCATTTTTAAAATTAAATTATAAAATTATGGAATATTCACCTGAAAGGTCCTTCTCATCAACTTTATTAGTTATTTAACTGTAGCGCTTTCGCAACTAGTCCCATCATCAGCAGGATTCAAAACTCGTGTTTTACTGAAGATCTGGTAGAGGGGGTTACACGTACTGGGTTCGTTTTCGTTTATCAGATGGTCGTTGTTGTGAACTGCTTTCATAATTTCCATCTCCTCGAGTATCTTATAAAAGTTGGGATTTTTTTTTGCGAAGGTTGGTTGTTCCGATATCACGTGTATATCCTGCCACCTGATGGAGGTTACATTAAGCTTTTGCGCATGCGCACTGAGATTATGTAGAACTTAGAAGACTTTATTGTGTAGGTAAGATTCCAATTGCTGCGGTTATTTTAAAACACCCTGTACAGATGAACGCTGTAATTTGCAGTCAGTGAACTGAGTCAGGAATTAATCATTAATGCAGTTACGACAACTTTCTCCTGTAACTTCTTCATTAAATATTGAGTTTGAATTTTAAATGACGTCATACAATGGAAGCAAGCTTCTCTCTCTCCCTTATAAGTTACTATGATCACGGGGTTCATACCCAGCTGGAGTCCACTTAAAATCTTAAAGGCGTAAAAATGTTGGATTCGCTTCCTTTGAAAGGGATATGAAATCATGGCGTAGATTTATGGAACGTAGCAAAACTTTACATCTTAAATTAAATATTGTTTTTTTTAGCGAATTCCGAAGGAATATATATGTCTCTTAATGCTCTCTACCGGCCGCAATTTTTGTTTATCGAAACTAAACTTGACATAACTAACTAACTCACTGGCACTATCGAACCCCTAGGTTCATGGCCGTGCGGACATAAGCTCTCCATACATCCCTATCCTGATCTAATGTTTTCGAATCATCCCCTCTATAATCTACTTCCCTCAAATCATGATTAATATTATTCTCCCACCTCATTCTTGCTGAACTTGACATATGGCAATCAATTAAAGAACTACGACCGACTTCGTTAACCATCAAAATCGGATCACAAGGTGTAGGTGTTCACCTGAAAAAAATAAAATAAAAATCGTTCTAGCGGTCGCAATTTTTGTTTTATCAGAACCAAACTTGGCATGTAGCAATCAATTAAAAAAAGTATATAAACGAGGGAAGTATTGTCCAAAAATCAATGAAATCCGACCATCAGAAGTGGGGGGGCTTTATCTCAAACCCAAATTAAAAAATCGTTGTAGCAGCCGCCATGTTGTGCATCATTATCATGAACTCATGGTTGAGCCTGTTGCTATGAGATCTCAAGACGTGGTTGGTCAGTCCATTTTAGTTTTACTTACTCTCCTTTATCTCCACGTCCTTTAGGTTCTTACTACAATGTTTATTTAGGAAAGCGAGATGGCTCTATTCTTCGGACGTCTTCTAACCAATTGATTTCATAATTCTCAATTTCTTTAACTGCATTTTGAAATTTTAATTTATCGCGTACATCTTTGCTTGTCTATTTTTGTCAAACCCAGGAGTGGATGTAAAACCTCATCTGTGCCGCTTGCAATTTTGATTTGATTTTAGAATTTAGATTCCTTCTGGATTTTTTCGTGTTGAAACTTGAAAGTAGTTTTGAAGTTCCTTAGGACAGGTTACTGGCCCGACGCTAAGTAGTCCAGTGGTAGGGCTGCTACCTTTTAGTCTCTGGACAGACATTAGGATACCGCATTTACTCAGTACCTGATGGAACGGTTATACCGCCGTGACTCGGTCCTCAGAGCCTCGGGTTGTACCACGAGAAGGTGAGGATGAAAATTGGGTAGGAGAGGTTATACACACGTCAACCTACAGGAAGAAGAAGACCAGGACATCCACTCAAAAGACTTCTGGATGGTGTTTTCTCTTGAGGCCGATACAGGTCAACAAATGGCCTAAATTCGTGAATGTACATATGATGATGATGATGATGATGCTTTAGTTTCCAATTTTTGCTGCTGTATTTGAGTCCTGATTTTGGAGTTACATTGTGGTTGCGATTGACATTTATTTACCAAAATTTATTTTTATGTGTTCATTTATTGCATTGTATTTCTGTAACTTTATCTCTGTATCATTTCTTATAGGCCTATAGGTGAGCGAGGTAAATAAATTCAGAAATTTGATCTATGATTTTTCCAACTAATTCTATTTTATTACAAAAATTCATAAAATCTTCTTCTTCTTGCAAGGATTGAACCCTGTTGTTCGTTCGTTCCGGCTCCAATTGTTCATCTCTTTCGAGGGCGTCGCCGATCTCTTTTTCCTCCTCTTGGTTGATAGTTCAGACTTTTCCTAGGCAATCTGTTGGTATCCATTCTGCAGACATGTTCATACCATTTTCTCCTGTACTTTTCTATTTTATCTGTCAAACTGAATATTTCTAGTTCTTTACGGATATCTTCACTTAAGTAACGGGCTTCCAATATAAAACCGGACCGGCCTTACGGAGTTTCACCCGGTACGCAGTGCTGTCTCTTCCTCCCGCAATTCACCTGCCTGCCTCCCGTCCTTGAACTGTTTCTTACCTTATAGAAAATGCTGGAAATGTTGTCCTCCCGCAGTTAAACAGGCATTATACCGAGTAAACACATTTAGATTGACACGCTGTAGTTCGGGCACTGTCAAGTTTTTGATTTCATTTCTTATGTTGTTCTTCAGTTCTTCCAATGTGTGCGGATTTGGTTTGTACACTTTGTCTTTCAGGCTACCCCACAAATAAAAATCACACACTGTTAGATCTGGGGAGCGAGTGTTTCTTATTTTGTACTGAACCAGTGGTCTCAAATTTAGTCACAATATCGTGGATTGTCGATCTGGAAGGAGGTAATTGTGCAGGGAAGTTCCGAATAAATTCCTCGCGATCGCGACGAGCTGATTCGTATTTATAATAACATTTACACACATAAATGCGCTGCTCTAATGTCAGCTGACGTCTCATCTTGTCGAACGATAGTAAACTGACTAGTTCAAGGACGAGCGGCTGGCAGAGTGAAATGCGGACGAGGAGAGAGCGCTACCTGACGGGTGAAACCCCGTGAGGCCGGTCCGGGTTTATATTGGAAGCCCGGTTTTTATCAATTAAAGTATATCCTGCCACAAATCGTAAATATTTGATTTCTGCTGCTTTTTCGAAGATAATTGAAAAAAAATACAAGAATTAAATTTTCGATTATACGTAGTCTTCATAGATTATATAAAAGCCTTCGACAGGGTAGAAAGAGAAACCGTGTGGAACAAATTAACCAAAAGAGACTTTCCAGGACATATTATAACAGCCATTCAGAGCTTATATGCAAATACAAATATCAAATTCATAAAATCATACTTGAATATACGTTTACTGATATCTAGGAAGCTGGGAGCCTCAAACTCCTGTAGGGGAACTACCTCAGGTGCGAAAACACTAACCGTTGTTTTAACAGAGAAACTAGAATTGCTGCTAGCGTCAGATTTATGTTGTAGTAGTTGACATAATTGCCGTTATGATGAAGTGGCGCAGGAGGAACAAGAAGAAAACGCGGTTATGACAATAAAACAAACGAAGTGCAGTAAAACAAGCTCGTTCATTTGTTTCATTAAGATTATATTAGCATCAGCACTCATTTGTATACTGTTACGTCATATCTTGGCTTTTGTACCATTTGTTTATTTTCAAGATACGTTTTCATTCGTTTAATGTCAGCCAATAACATTCATGGAAACTTTACACATCAACCAATCACAGACGTTGTTACATTATTTTATTGCCAGAAAGCGTTTGTGGATATAAAATTAATGCGGCCGAGCGACATAAACATTTTTTTTGCATCTACATTATTATTATTATTATTATTATTATTATTATATTATTATTATTATTATTATTATTATATAACTCACGGGCATTATTGAACTCGTAGATTCTTGGCAGCGCGGACATAAGCTGTCTATACATCCCTATCCTGAGATGATTTCCAATCACTCCTGTATAATCTACTTCTTTAAAATCATGCTTAATGTTATTCTGTCACCTCGTTCTTGGCCTACCTACTGGACGCCTTCACTCTGGTTTTCCTACAAGGAATTTCCATGGCTATTTTCATTCCCTATTCGTGCCACATGTCCTACCTATCGCAATATACGTGACTTAACTGTTCTTACTGTATCTGGTTTCCTATAAAGACCATGTAGTTCAGTGTTATGCAGACTTCTCCATTCACCTGTCTGTTCATCTCTCTTTGGTCCAAAATTTTCCCTAAGTACTTTATTCTCAAATACTTGTAATCTCCTTTCCTCCCTTAAAGTAAGAGTCCATGTTTCGCACCCATATAATATAACTGGTAGAATAACAGTTTTATATATTTTCAGTTTAACGTTTTTTGAAAGGAGTTGGGACGTCAACAGTCTCTGCAATACATAATAGCACGCATTTCCAGAATTGAACCTATGTTTAATTTCTTTGAGCATCTCATTCCTGTTTGTGATTATTGTTCCTTCCTAGGTATTTGAATTCAGCCACTTCCTCAAAATTTCCCTCATTTGTCATTAACTATCGATTACCATTATATATTTAATTAATGTGTGTGTGACCATATATTTAGTTTTATTGATGTTTACGTCCAGCCTCAATTTCTTAGTTTTACTCAGTAGAGTTTGCTGTTGGCACTTAGTATCACCTTTATCATTAGCCTATTAATATTAGTCTATTATATTATTATTATTATTATTATTATTATTAAATAATAGTCTTATTATAAAAATATATGTATTCTAACTTACTTATATAATTTTGAAATAAATACAATACTGTAATAGTAATAATAATAATAATAATAATAATAATAATAATAATAATAATAATAATAATAATAATAATAATAATAATAATAAGAAGAAGAAGAAGAAGAAGAAGAAGAAAAAGAAATATTAGAAAGGTTACTCAGAAAAATATTGGAATTGTGTCCACCTGGAAGAAGAAAGAAAGGAAAATCTCGAAATTCACGACTGTAAGAAATAAGAATTGGAATGAGAACAAAAGGACTGGAGGACATGGTGTGAATGGAGTGGGACGAGTGGAGAAGGAAAATAAAACTTAAGGCACACAAAGATGTGTAAACATTGACAATATGTATATAAATAACTGAATAAATACATAAGTTAATAATAATAACAGATTTAATAATACATTCAACAATTGGTATAGCATTACTTTACACGGAGTACTTTACACGTCCCCTGTCTGTTGCTCCCCCTACCTCGTGCCTGTCTCCACTAGAACAGAGTAAATGGATCTCGCTCCCCAGAGTAATGAGACGATTACATGCTATATATCTATGGCTCTACTTCCCTTCCAAAGGAAGCAATATTTAGGATTGTTATCCCTGTAAAACCCATGAGCTTCAAAAGGCAACTAGAGGCAAGATGGCGACTTAAAATGAGATAATTATAACCCGGTTGGAACTCTACCACCCCCACCACTGGAGGGTAATAATATTGATACAATGTGGATGTGAAGGAGTCTCTCATCTCTGGCGAGTGGGCGTGGATGATCGATCCACGGCCTGCTGTTTAATTGCCAGGATTTCAAGTAAACAATATTCTGGGTCAACTGGGTTTGTTGTACAAGGGAAAGCAATTCGTATCCCGTCGTGCTGCCTCCACACACCGTCACTAAATTTACTCATTTTCCAGACTTTGTCTTATCTCGTTCACCAAACTTTTGCAACTCGAAATTAAAATAGATTTAAATCAAGTTTTAATATATTACATCAGTGTTTAATTACAATCAATGATTTCAAACAGGAACGAGGAGCAGAAAGAAATTAACTATTTTACATTACACGAACTTCTTGTCGTCCCAACTTCGCTCAAAAAGGTTAAACTGAAAATAATAAAAACAATTAAGTCTCGTAGACTGCGAGAGGCAGACCTGTAGGAAAACCAGAAGGAAAGGTCAAGTGGTTAGGAGAATAACATTAACCATGATTTGAGAGATGTAAATTATACACATATGAATCATGGGGTCTCACAGTAAATTTACAAAAAACAGAATATCTAGCAATGAACGAGAAAATTTAATATTGGAGGAAGGAATCCAAATAAAGCAAGTGAAACAAAACTAAATATTTGGGAATGATTATGGATAACATCGAAGGTATAGGCAAAGAGAACATAAAACATAGAATTGAATTGAGTAGCAAAATAATATCATCGTTAAATTCCACATGGTGGGATAAGCATATTTGGAATGACACAAAAAAATATATTGGTAAAACATTGGTGGAATCTGTTGCAATGTATGGAAGTGAGGTATGGACAATCAATAAGTACTACAAGAATAGACTAATAGCTCTAGAAATGGATTATTTACGAAGAAGTGCCAGAAAGTCTAGATTAGAACATGTCACCAATAAGGAAATTAGAAACATAATGGAAGCAGAAGAAAGCATAATTGAAAGAATTGAGGAGAAGGAATTAAAGTGGTTAGGACATGTCTTAAGAATGGAACATGAGCGATGGCCGAAGCAACTATATGAATGGCATCCGAACAGAAAGAAGAAAAGAGGGAGACCAAGGTTAACATGGAAGGAAAACATGAAGACAATAATGCAAGCTAGAGGGCTAAGCATCGAAGATGCCCAAGACCGTAGGCTTTGGAAGTTTGGCACGGGAAGACGGCAGCAGCTGTAAAAACCCGACGATAGATAGATAGAAATTATACACGGGACGATTGAAAAATATTGGCTCAGGATAGGGATGTATGGAAAGTTTTTATGTCCGCGTGACCATGAACCTACTGGTTTGGTAGTCCCAATGAGCTAGAGTTATTATTTATTTATTTTTCATCAATGCCATCAGATTGTCATTATGAAATTTCTGGTTTTCTCTCGTGGCATTGGCGTACTTCTAACACACTTCTGAGGTTGGGGCGCCTTGAAGTCGTGGTTACATTGTCGAATGATATGATAGGTGATATTGATGGTAATGGTGCGCCAGGAGAGTCCCTATTCCTAAACTTAATCTAATGAGCTGCATTGATATTCATGGCCAGATGGTATTAAGGGACCGTTTGGGCCACAAAGTTTCCTGACAGTTGTCTTACAGGTGAGGAAAACCCCGAAAAAACCTCAGCCAGGAAAATTGTCCCGACGCTACCTCGAGACCAAAGTAGTGCACTTATTATTATTATTATTATTATTATTATAGATAGATAGATAGATAGATAGATCATCGGTTGATTAATGTCTTTGACATCGTCCGATTCCTAATAGCCAATTTTGTCGGTCCATCCAATCTCCTGGTTGTAGATGTTTTTTCTCCTTCATGTATAAACATATTCCCTGACTCCAGGAGATTTTAGGTCTTCCTCTGCCTCGTCTTCCCTCAGGTTTCCATTCCAAAACAGATTTTGGTAGTCGATCCTCTTCCATTCGCTGGACATGTCCGTACCATCTTAATTGCTGAGTTTTAATATAATCTAAAATAGTGCATTCAATCTTCATTTTCTTCCTTATAACTGAGTTAATAATTTTATCTCTTCTTGAAATTCTTGCTGCCCTTCGTATAAAATCCATTTCCGTTGCCAAAATATACTTATTTGTTTTTGTTGTTAATGGCCAAAGTTCTGCTCCGTAAGTAATGATGCTTTTAACAATTGTATGATATATATTCATTTTATTTTTATTGCTTATATTTTATCACACAATATTATTATGAAACACTATTATCAGAGGAAAACTTGGAGTAACAAGTTTAAATGAAGATATACAAAGATACCAACAAGGATGGAAGAATCATCTGAGGAGAATGACAATAAATAGACTTCCAAAATTGGCATTCCAATATACCCCCAACTGGACATAGGGACCAAGGAAGACCAAAACATCGGTGGAAAGATCAAGACCATCTTCGCTAGGTTTACCGTACAGGCCACATGGCCTAAAACGAATTTGTTCATCATGATGATGAATGAATGAATATTATTATTATTTATATATTAATTAAATAAAAATAAAACGTAGTTTTATTTGATTTTCATATTTATTATATAATTCAGTGACAGCTGTTTCGGTACACTGTACCTTCTTCAGACATGTTAACAAATTATGAATTGTGTTTCAACTGATCTAAGCAACAATACAACAATATTTATTTAAATTTTTTAATTTAATTTAAAAAAAATAAATAAATTTTTTAAATTTAATTTAAAAAATATTTAAATAATTTTTTAAATTTAATTTTAAAAAAATTAAATAAATATTGTTGTATTGTTGCTTAAATCAGTTGGAACACAATTCATAATTTGTT
This sequence comes from Diploptera punctata, assembly GCA_030220185.1. Taxonomy (NCBI): domain Eukaryota; kingdom Metazoa; phylum Arthropoda; class Insecta; order Blattodea; family Blaberidae; genus Diploptera; species Diploptera punctata. The sequence goes on along the minus strand of JASPKZ010006781.1, from coordinate 25,043 downwards.
AACATGTCTGAAGAAGGTACAGTGTACCGAAACAGCTGTCACTGAATTATATAATAAATATGAAAATCAAATAAAACTATGTTTTATTTTTATTTAATTAATAAATATGGATTTTCATCAAGTAAACACCAACTCAATTGATTATTATTTATTTATTTTTATTGTGAATGAGCCCATATGGGACTACACAGAGTACTTAGATGCATTTCCTTTTATTTCACTTGCCCCTCATTTATAGGCTAAGGGCTCTCTCTCTCTCTCTCTCTCTCTCTCTCTCTCTCTCTCTCTCTCTCTCTCTCTCTCTCTCTCTCTCTCTCTCTTCTGTCACTGTTGTTCCTGTTTTGTTTCTTGGTCAATCTGTAACTTGTGCACTTTAATTTTAAACATATCTCTGTTTATGACACCTTCTTGAGTAATTCCTACCGATTTCACTTCACCAATCCATTTTACAGCATCCACTTGTGCTTTACTTCTATTTTCGTAGAATTCTAATATTTGTTTTGAAAGTCTATTTCAGTCCATTAGTTTAATACGTACATAAAAATGAAATCTTCGTTTTCTAATATCAGTAACAATGTCTGTGTGGACTAAAGTGTACAAGATATCATCTGGAATTGTGTTCCAAACTGACAATGTCATTAGTCAATATGACAATTAATTAATTTTGCACGATTGTGCGCAATTATATTATTATTATTATTATTATTATTATTATTATTATTATTATTATTATTATTATTATTATTATTATTCATCCGGTATCATGGCAGCTGCCGCCGTCTTCCGGAACCAAACGCCATTCCTCTCTATCCATCCATTGATCTTCCTCCAATCCTCTGATATTCATAGCTGCTTGTACCCCTTCTATCCAAGTTTTCTTCGGTCTTCCTCTCTTCCTGCTTTCTATTGGGATCCATTCCATAACAATTTTTGGCAATCTTTGCTCTGGCATTCTTTTGACATGGCCATACCACTGTAATCTTTTCTTTTCTATGATGTCTATGATGTCCGGCTCCTCTTGCACACCCATAATTTCCCTTATTTCTTTATTTCGTATTCTATCCATTCTAGATTTTGCAGCTGATCTTCTTGAAACATCCATTTCTGTACTTAAAATTCTTTTCATTTCCCTGGTAGGAATTTGCCAGACTTCAGCAGCATATGTTAAAATGCTCTGAATTATGGTTTGATATATTTGTAATTTTCTATTTTTTGTAATATTTTATTCCACCAAACAGAGTTTAAAGCATTTATTGCTTGTTTTGTTTGTACGATTCTATTTTTAATTTCCACTGTGTTATCGCCTGAATGGTCTAATTTTGTTCCTAAATAAGTGCATTCAATACTAGGTTTTAGTTCTTCTCCATTGTTGAAATTTATATTATTATTATTTTATTTCCTTTTACTTTTCGGTCTGTACGCTTCACCTGTGACTTGAGGACCTAATTTGTTCTCATAATTTTGCATTTTATTATTATTATTATTATTATTTTATTATTATTATTATTATTATTATTATTATTATTATTATTATTATTTTATTTCCTTTTACTTTTCGGTCTGTTCACCTGTGACTTGAGGACCTAATTTGTTGTCATAATTTTCCATTTTATTATTATTATTATTGTTATTATTATTATTATTATTATTATTATTATTATTATTATTATTATTATGTTTGAAGATTTTTGTATGAGTACGATTAGACAGTGAAGCTAGATGCAAAATGTCTCCGAAACCATTAAATACATTTTAGTTTGAGGTGCTATCGAAGAAAAAGCTAGTGTTACTGTTGCAGTGATAAAGGTCGCTCCGCTTTGCATAAAAATGCATTAAAACATATGAAAATCGCTGTTCGTGGCTTACATATAAATCAGTTGCCATTAATTTTAGATTTTATCCACGTCGCTTGCACTCGGGTTAGAATACAAAAATTGGCAGCACTGCGAACACATCTAAATGTAAATTCAAATACAGAATACGTATTAGCGAGTTCAGAGAGAATGAAACCTTGAGGTTGTTCTCATAAAATATATTTGATATTTTTTTACAAATATCTCCATCGGTCCGAATCAGTAGCCAGAAAAATTCACGTGACTTTTTCTTTTTCTTCTTCTTCCTCTTCACGGTTTAGGCTTATTTACTAGCCTGTTCCGGCTCCAAATTCCTGCTGTTTCCATCTTTTCTTTGATCTTCCCAAACTTCTTCTTCCTCGTGGTGAAAAGCTAGCTGTATGCTGCTTTTGGTATTCTATTCTCAGTCATCCTTACCAAGTGTTCTTTCCAGTTTGTTCTGTATTTCACTATTGTTGTGTTTAATTCCTCTACTTTTAGTTGTTGTCTTATTTCTGTGTTATGTTTTTTGTCTGTTCTTTGATATCCTGCTATTGGTCTGAGGAATCTCATTTCAGCAGCTTGTATTCTGGAATATTGTCGTGTTGTCACTGTCCATGTTTCGAATCCATAAGTAATAATAGGCACTGCCATTGTCTTGTATAATTTCATTATAGAGTCTTTCCTGGCTTTATTTTTCAAAGTTATTTTTAGTGTTCCTGTTATATAATTAAACTTATTTAGTTTGTTATTTATATCTGTTTCCGCTGTGTATGATATTTCGCAACCTGGGAAGTTATATCTTACCACTTGTTCTATTTGCTTATTTTCTAATATTATCTTTGTCCGAACTGGATGAGCGCCCTTGAAGGCAATTTTTTTTTGTGAGGATATTTCCATGTTGTATTTTTTTGATATTTAATTTAGTTTATATAGCATTCTTTGTAGTTCGTCCTCTGTTTTTGCTATTAAAATCTGGTCATCTGCAAAGGCTACTGGTTTTATTACTATATTTCCTAAGTTAATTCCCCCAGTCGTTATTTACTTCCATGATCTTATCAAGTCGTCGAAATTAATGTTAAAAAGAGTGCTTGATGGTGGACAAACTTGTCTAACTCCTCCTGTTATATGTATTGGTTCCCTTTGATTTATTTTTATTTTTGTTTTCTCATACATTTTCTTAATTACTGCTATCAAGTGTAGTGGAATTCCTTTTTCACTTCATATGTTCCATAATTTAAATTCACGTAACAAATATATAAATATGTCTGTTAACACGCATTATATTTGTTATTTTTTTCGAAATGAAACTAGGCATATAGCAATTAATTAAGAAAAGTAATGTTAATGAGTAAGAACAGAGCAATAGGAATGAGTATTAATCTGGAGCAAAATAAAAAAAAATCTAGCGGCCGACCTTTTCAATGTTTTAAAAGAATTTTGGTATTTGCTCTTGATATAAAACTAGAAAGTTAATGTACAAAAATAAGTGAAATCTTATTTTGAAATAAGAACTTATCTGAAACGTGGAATTAAATAAAATCACTCTTAGAGCCGCCATGTTCGCTATGTGTTTGTAGATATACTAACAAACTAATTAACTAACTCACTGCTCCCGTAGGTTCATAGCTGCGCAGACATAAACTTTCCATGCATCCCTATCCAGAGTTAATGTTTTCAAATCAGTCCTGTATAATCTACTTCCTTCAAATCATGGCTAATATTATTCTCCCACCGCATTTTTTGCCTACGTTCTGGGCGCTTTCCCTCTGGTTTTCCTACAGGGAGTTTGTATGCTCCTTTTTCATTCCCCATTCGTGCCACATGTCCTGACCACCGCAGTCTATAAGACTTAACTGTTCTTGCTATTTCAGGTTTGCTATAAAGATCATGTAGCTCATTGTTATGCAGTCTCTCCATTCACCTGTCTTTTCTTTTCTCTTTGGTCCAAAAATGTTCTTAAGTACTTTATTCTCAAATAAAAGTAAAGTAAAGTGATCCCACAACAGGCCTCAGGAGGCCCTTGGGGTAGTAGGAGGTTAAGGCTCCCACTTTTTCTAGACAATCGGCACTTTATGTCAGCCGGGTTGTCAGCCCTGCGTGACGGCCGCCGTTACCCCCAGAACAAGTGTCTGGTACTCATTTCCGTTAGAGGCTGAGTTACTCCAGGGCCATAGTGCCGCCAGAGGGTTTGGGTCAGTTTAAAAATCCTGACCCCAACGGGACTTGAACCCTCGACCTTCCGGCTTGTAGTTCAGTGCCTTAACCACTACGCTACGGCGTAAATTAAGTGTCCATTTTTCACATCCATATAATATAATTGGAAGAATAACAGTTTATGTATTTTAAGTATAATGTTATTTTTTTAAAAGGAGTTGGGACGACAAGAGCCCCTGTAATACACAATAGCATGCGTTTCCAGAATTGAGCCTATGTTTAATATCTTTGTGCATCTCATTCCTGTTTGTAATTATTCTTCTTAGGTATTTGAATTCTGCCACTCATTCAAAAATTGACCTCATTTCTTATTAACCGATAGGGTCAGTGAATATCTGTAAAAGTAAAAATAATTTCTTGAGAACAACCTCAATAGGTTGGTTTCTTCAGAATTAACTAAAATTCTGTGTGACCCAGAGTTAAAATCCTTTCCCCTACACGTCGTGCGCCTGTAAGCTCAGCTCACGTGGGTTACGTAAAACTAGGTATCTGCAGAGGAAGACATTAATTTAAGGATAAAGAAGAAAGGAAGAATAATTGAATTTGATGGCAGTAAGTAGAGAGTCTTGGATTCGTTGTTGTACTGAAGGAAACATGGAAGATGCATCCAACCGTACAGTAATATGACTTGACTTGGAAATATCGCAGACGTCTCTCTAACAACACTTTGGCTAGAAGTTGATGTCATATTTGGCTACGTCACAATTTGATCATGTGATCAGATGCTTTTTCCTGCCACCAGATGGTAGATACAACGCCTGTTGCAGCTTCATCAATTTTATGTAACATGTAAAATCCCACCTCGGACACCAAAAAACATGTAACACTCTGATGATAAAAACAAAAATGTCGATGTTGAAGTGGACCTACCACAGTTGTTATGTTGAATAGGCAATTATAACCGACTTAATGCATGAGAATGTCACCTCATAAATACATTTTCCGTCATGCAGGAATTGCGTAAACTAATCGAATACCTCAGCAAGTCAAATTTAAGTTCCGATTTTGCTGCTTTTCGAAATATATATATATATATATATATATATATATATATATATGATAAAGCGTCACTGCTATAAAGTAAAAATGTTCTCTTTAATTTGCTTACTTGTTATGGTCAGCTACTAGATGGCAGTGAAGATCGAGTTCTCGCGACAGCTAGTAATAATGGGGAATATAATACATATATAAGAAAAATAAATGTTTGAATTGGATTCGCCTGGTGGTGTAATGGATATCACACTGAGGTACAGACTCAGAGATCCGGGTTCGAATCCCGTCCAGGCATTTATTTTTCTTATCATACCATATATATATATAACGGCACGCCGTAGCGTAGTGGTTAAGGCACTGAGCTACAAGCCGGAGGGTCGAGGGTTCAAGTCCCGTTGGGGTCAGGATTTTTAAACTGACCCAAACCCTCTGGCGGCACTATGGCCCTGGGGTAGACTCAGCCTCTAACGGAAATGAGTACCAGACGCTTGTTCTGGCGGTAAAGGCGGCCGTCACGCAGGATATAAAGTGCCGATTGTCTGGAACAAGTGGGAGCCTTAACCTCCTACTACCCCAAGGGCCTCCGGGTCTGTTGTGGGAAAAAAAAAAATTTTTAATAATTAAATTGTAGGCCCTATGCATCTATACCTGTATTGTGACAAACAAACATGGCAGTTGATGAATGGAATTTTAAATGTCTTGATCCAGATGAATCCCCACATCTAATGGTCTATTTTCCTAATTTTGGAGAATGTATTTCTATTCTTAATTGAACGCAATTTACCGACGTTTATTGAGAAATTTCAGAATTGCGACCGCTAGAAAGCTTCTGAAAGTTTCGTTTCGTGAGGAACGATTTTGCTGGTTAACGAACTCGTCCTTACTTTTTAATTGTATTGTTATATGTCGAGTTTGGTTCCGAAAAAAAAACAATAAAAATAGGCAGATATTTGGTTAACACAACGCACACACATTTTATGTTGGTTATTTGCGGTGTCTGCTGGGTAGTTTCGACGAAGATTTGTAAAACAAAATTGAAAAATATTTTTGTGAGAACAACCTCAATAGCTACATTCCTTCGGAATAAAATTAAATGTAAGTCGGAGGAGCTGGTTTGCAAATAGAATAATTTGGTTAGCATGTCGCAATCTATGTACCTTAATTTAATTTATGTTAACTAATACTTCTTTATTTAAGTAGCTACTCATTTCACACCGTGTACTGCAACGTTCATATGGTACAGATAGGAAACGAACCTGGATTTTCTACTTATAGACACGCAAAAATGGATATATAGTTGCAAAACAATGATGATGATGATGGTGACGAGGAAAATGATAATAATAAAAATGACAATTACAACAACACTAATAACTTACTTACTTACTTACTCACTGGCACTATCGAACCCGTAGGTTCATGGCCGCGCGGACATAAGCTCTCCATACATCCCTATCCTGAGCTAATGATTTCCAATCATTCCCTGTATAATATACTTCCCTCAAATCATAGTTAATGTTGTTCTCCCACCTCATTCTTGGTCTACCAACTGGGCGTTTTCCTTCTGGCTTTCCTACAAGAAGTTACCATGCACATCTTTCATTCCCCATACGTGCAACATGTCCTGCCCATCGCAGTCTACGAGACTTAACTGTTCTTATTATATCTGGCTTCCTATAAAGACCATGTAGTTCATTGTTATGTAGTATTCTCCATTCATCAGTTTGTTCATCTCTCTTTGGTCCAAAAAATTTCCTAAGTACTTTATTCTCAAATACTTGTAATGTCCTTTCCTCCCTTAAAGTAAGAGTCCATGTTTCGCACCCATATAATATAACTGGTAGAATAATAGTTTTATATATTTTCAGCTTAACGTTTTTTGAAAGGAGTTGGGACAACACTAATAACAATAAGATAATTATAATAACATTATTAAGAATATAATATGCATTAGTTTAAGGCAAGGTAGCAGTTTATCTCCAACTCTATTTAAAATTTATCTCGAAAGAGTACTAAGAGACTGGAGGAAAAAATGTAAAAAAATGGGCATACCTATCCAAAATACACATGTATATTCACTACATTTTGCAGATGACCAGGTATTAATAGCACAAGACCACGATGACATAGAATATATGGCTAAAAAACTAAAAGAAGAATATGAAAAATGGGGACTTTATATAAACATTGAGAAAACTAAATACCTGTGTATAGGAGAAGAAATGGAAAATATAAATTTCAACAATGGAGAAGAACTAAAACCTAGTATTGAATGCACTTATTTAGGAACAAAATTAGACCATTCAGGCGATAACACAGTAGAATCGCACAAACAAAACAAGCAATAAATGCTTTAAACTCTGTTTGGTGGAGCAAAAATATTACAAAAAATAGAAAATTACAAATATATCAAACCATAATTCAGAGCATTTTAACATATGGTGCTGAAGTCTGGCAAATTCCTACCAGGGAAATGAAAAGAATTTTAAGTACAGAAATGGATGTTTTAAGAAGATCAGCTGGAAAATCTAGAATGGATAGAATACGAAATAAAGAAATAAGGGAAATTATGGGTGTACAAGAGGAGCCGGACATCATAGACATCATAGAAAAGAAAAGATTGCAGTGGTATGGCCATGTCAAAAGAATGACAGAGCAAAGATTGCCAAAAAAATTTATGGAATGGATCCCAATGGAAAGGAGGAAGAGAGGAAGACTGAAGAAAACTTGGATGGAAGGGGTACAAGCAGCTATGAATATCAGAGGAATTGAGGAAGATCAATGGATGGACAGAGAGGAATGGCGTTTGGTTTCCGGAAGACGGTGGCAGCTGCCATGATACCGGATGATGATGATGAATATGCATTATTATTCTTATTGTTATTTCTACTATTATTGAATATGTACGAAAACAATATCAGATAAAACAACAAACATAATAATAATAATAGTAATAATAATGATAAATTAATAACAATAATAATAATAATAATAAATGAATAATAATAATACATTAATAATAACAATGGCATATACATAGTGTTGTGCCCAAGAGCTGATCTTTCACTGCAAACTCAACATTCTGCACTCTCTCCTCTAACTCACCTTTCCTTTTTGTATCCGCATACAAACCATTTATTTTTAAACTCTCTATCATCTAATGTATTTTTTCTGCCTCTAACGTTATTTTCCTTTGATCATTCCTTCTAGCGCATCCGTCAGCAGGCAGTTTCTTCTTAGCCAGTAGCGAATCCAATTTATTTTCCTCTTCTTTATGAGTTCCAGCATTGTTCTTCCTTCACCCACTCTGTCTAGCACATCTTTGTTTTTAATTTTGTCTGTCCATTTTATTCGTTCCATTCTTCTCCATATCCACATCTCAAAAGTCTCCAGTCGCTTTTCCTCATTCCGCCGTAATGTCCAAGCATCTGCACCATACAGTGCTACACTCCACACAAAGCACTTCACTAGATAATAATAATAATAATAATAATAATAATAATAATAATAATAATTTCTATTTCTATAGAGAATTTTAATGTTTACACATCTTTCTGTGCCTAAAATTTTATTTTTCTTCTCCACTCGTCTCTCTCCATCCAATCCATGTCCTCCAGTCCTCTTGCTCTCATTTCAGTTCTTATTTCCTGCATCCACGAGTTTCGAGGTCTTCCTCTCCTCCTTCTTCCAGGTGGACACTATCCTGGGTAATCTTTCTTCTTGCATTCGTCGTACGTGTCCATACCAATTTAATTGCTTATACCGTATATAATCTACTATTGAATAACCAATATTCATTTTTTCTCTTATGACAGTATTTGTTATTTTGTCTAATTTTGAACATGTTGCTGCTCTCCTCAAGAAATCTATTCCCATCGACATAAGTTTTTGTTCTAAGTTTTTGTTGAATTTCCAAACTTCAGCTCCATATGTGACAGTACTTCTCACTATTGAATTATATATTTGTAACTTATTTTTCCTGGTTATATGTCTGTTCCATAAGACTCCATTCACCATTGCTGTTATAATAATAATAATAATAATAATAATAATAATAATAATAATAATAATAATAGTAATAATAATAATAATAATAATAATAATAATTTTGCAATGTTTAATTATCGATGTTAGAAAGTAGGTGGAATAATTGTTTTGTTGAGCGGATTCACTTGTGACGTAAGAGGTTTAGCCCCTACGCTGTCGCGCCGTGAAATTAAATGGAGTAAGTTTACCATCCTTGATCTTGATGCTAGTTGAGAAATGTTAAGATAGGAGCGCAGCGATGGGTTTTATTGTCACAGATGCGCACTAGCTCGTTAACTGCAGATATCGCATCTCTTTTGTTTTGTTCAATTGTTAATTGCCAACTGAATCTCATCCACGTGTGATATCTGTGTCTTACACTTCATGTTACAGCTGAACAAGACACCAGCAAATGCGTACTTTATATAAATTCCTCACAAACTCGAATTCATGATCCGATTTTTATGGTTTACGGAATATATATTTATTTTGTTAATTAAATCGTATGTGTCCAGTTTCGTTGCGAAAAAATAAAGATGTCTGCCGCTAGAGCAATTTAAAAAGATTCTGTTTTGAAGTAAAACCCATAGTCGCTTATTTTGTCGTTTTATTTCGCTGCCACGTATTCAATTTCGTTTAGAATAATCGTAAATTGCGGCCGCTAGAGCGATTTTCACGTGCTCGCCCCTACTCTTAATGATCCTGCCAGTGTAGGAATGTCATGTGGTCAACATGTCGGATCCACCAGTCGTTGCAGCTGGTTTTCTCAATCTGGAACAGGTACTTATTGTCTTCTTCTTCTTCTTCTTCTTCTTCACGGTTTACGCTTATTTACTAGCTTGTTACGACTCTAAATTGCTGCTCTTTCCATCTTTTCTTTGGTCTTCACAAACTTCTTCTTCCTCGTAGTGAATAGTTAAATGCTGCTTTTGGTATTCTATTCTCAGTCATCCTTGCCAAGTGTTCTTTCCAGTTTGTTCTGTATTTCACTATTGTTGTGTTTAATTCCTCTACTTTTAGTTGTTGTCTTATTTCTGTGTTATGTTTTTTGTCTGTTCTTTGATATCCTGCTATTGGTCTGAGGAATCTCATTTCAGCAGCTTGTATTCTGGCAGATTGTTGTGTTGTCACTGTCCATGTTTGGGATCCATAAGTAATAATAGGCACTGCTATTGTCTTCTATAATTTCATTATAGAGCCTTTCCTGACTTTATTTTTCAAAGTTCTTTTTAGTGTCCCTGTTATATAATTAAACTTATTTAGTTTGTTATTTATATCTGTTTCCGCTGTGTATGATATTTCGCAACCTGGGAAGTTATATCTTACCACTTGTCCTATTGGTTTATTTTCTAGTATTATCTTTGCCCGAACTGAATTAGTTCCCTTGAAAGCAATTTTTTTTATTTTTCTGACGATATTCCCATGTTGTATTTTTTAAATACTTCATTTAGTTTATATAGCATTCTTTGTAATTCGTCCTCTGTTTCTGCTATTAAAATCTGGTCATCTGCAAAGGCTACTGTTTTTATTACTATATTTCCTAAGTTAATTCCCCCAGTCGTCATTTGCTTCCATGATCTTATGATGCCGTCAAAATAAATGTTAAAAAGCGTGGTTGATAGTGGACAACCTTGTCTAACTCTTCCTGTTATATGTATTGGATCCCTTTGATTAATTTTTATGTTTGTTTTGTCATACATTTTCTTAATTACTGCTATCAAGTGTAGTGGAATTCCTTTTTCACTTAATATGTTCCATAATTTTCGTCTGGACACTTTATCAAAGGCCTTCTATAAAGAGGATGTGCGTCTCTAAGTTGAATTCTCTTCGCTTCTCTATTATTTGTTTTAAAGTGAATACGTTATCTGTGCAGCTACTTATTGTTGTTACTCAGATTCCTCACGATACTGGGTGCTAATTTAGAATACTGTCACTCCCATCAGCAGTTACACTCCAATATAAATATACATCGATACTAGTAAAATTCAAGCTGGACACGATATGCATAACATCGATAACACCCTATTAGGTTCGTCTTCCGGGCATATAGGCCGTGGTCCAGTCGTTCTTCTACTCGACGTTTCGTCTACTGCTGCGGTAGACATCTTCAGGAGATACTGCGTGCTCTCTGTGAACTCCTCAACAGTCGGCTGCAGACTGGCTGGTCGTTGGAAACTCCCTCCCTATTTATAGGCACGCCCCTGGTGGAGAGGCGGTTTACTGCGCGGTCCGTGTTGCGTGCTGTTTTGTCCAGGCTGTCGCTAGCAGAAGTCATAGGCTTCGTTGTCGTATTGTGCAGTGCCGGGATCCAGATTTTGTTTATCTTCATGGTTTCTTCTTTTTTGTTAAAGGAATTTTTGTGTTTATATATTTCAATGGCTTCTCTGTACAGTCTGGTGTAATAATGTGATGTTTGGGACAATACCTGTGTTTCTTCGAATCTTATTATATGTTCTTGGTTGTTCATCCAGTGTTCCGCTACGGCTGATTTTTCCTTTTGTTTTAGTCTGCAATGCCTCTTGTGTTCTTGCAATCTTGTGGTAACCATTCTTTTTGTTGTGCCGATATAAACCTGTCCACAACTGCAAGGGATGCGATATATACGGCAGTACTTAACGGATCTCTTGTATCTTTGAGAGCACGCAGTATCTCCTGAAGATGTCTACCGCAGCAGTAGACGAAACGTCGAGTAGAAGAACGACTGGACCACGGCCTATATGCCCGGAAGACGAACCTAATAGGGATCAAGACGCCGGCCGTGAAAGCCTACAGTTATCGATAACACCCTCACAATAGTACATAGAGAAAACATTCCAACGAGAATAAATATACTGGAGGAAATCGCAATCCTAAGAGAAATCAACAACAACCTGATTCTCAATGAATACACACCTAATCCACACAATCCTCTGTACAAAATTCTCACAACCAAGTCAGTGCTTCAACAAGGGTCAACAAGAACGGACCTAATGCATTCTGCTGATGATGGGACTAGTCCCGAAAGGCCTACAGAGTTTTAAAAGAACTTAAGTTGAGGAGACGGACCTACAAGGTAACTATTTTATAGTTTTTAACCGTACGTTACATTACTATAAATATACATATTTTTGTCAGTTAAAAAATGTCTGATTCAATTATGACTGTGGTCGATTTTGGACCTCTTGGCGAACACTAGTTACATCGTGATAACCTGGCAGGATCGAGGAAGCATTGTAAACAAATAATGGGAACAATCTCAACAGTTTCATTCGCTGACATAGATTATGGAAAATATGGCGCATGTCGTAATACACGATGTATTGTTTTATCTATGGATTTATGGGAAGTAAAGGCGTTGCATGTGATTGTAGATATTTACAGAGTGTAATGGAGAGAGCGCATTAATACAAGTGATTGATTTAATGTAATGTCGCTACACGCTGCTGCAGCTGGTGATTGATGGCACCTGCCATATTTAAAATTCACTCACACCACACAATTAAAGAGAAACTACCTGCTCATTGTTACGTCTCTTCCTATTCAATAGCATTCAATTATATATTTACGTTGCAAGATTCAATTTTATGTTTCTAAAAAAAGTGTACTTAGCATGAAGAGAAACAGAAGGTAATCTACAAAGAAATTGCCCTAAAAATGCAATATACTGGGCGCGGCATAACCACCGCACATGGTTGCAAGGAAAAAAAAAAGATTGGTTGAAAATAGGGTTTGAATATGGCACCTTCTGAATATAATCTCATAATACAATGGAAGTCACTTTGAACAATATCGGTAGTTGCTTTTGTACAGATGTTGTAAGCTACAGAAAAAAAATACTGTATATTTCCATTTTCGGTTACGTGACTTAAGCTGCACCTTGTTTTCATTTTAACTACATCTACAACAAGTGGCTTTTAAAGGGAAATCCCTTTAGATAAAGAAGGTACTGACTGAAAAATACAGATCTTCATCAACTGTATCTGGTAGACACCAAAAATGTCATCAATATCCTCCGAACAAGTTTAAACCCTAGAACCTGTTACGATTTCAGTGAAACATTCTCCATCCACATTTATCTAGGGCGTCCCAAAGATCTCTTCCCTTGAGGACACATGAGAGATTGATTGTAATTGAAGTGCTTGCGCGATATCTTCTTTTTTTGCTGCCCATGCGAAGTCTCAGAAAAATAGGCCATAAAATAATATTATATACGGTATATATATATATTTTTTGTAAGCCCATATTTTCCCTTAACAGAGATTTAGGCGCTCTCCCCCTACAGGGAAGCATTTGAACCATACTAATTTAGTTACACTTGTTTTCGAATAGATGTCATTTTGAGTGGTCCATGGTCAGCGTTCCGCCTCATACTGACATCTAGGAAACCAAGGTAGTACTAGGACGGGAAAATTCGGTAAATTTTGCTTAGAGGCCTTTTCATTCAGGCTTAAGGATTTTTTACGAGCCTGAAAATCTTCAGACTCGGGACCCACGGCTTAAAGCCCCTCCCGGAGGACTTGCTCCTTGGAATTTTCCGTCCTAAAAAAGAAATAAAAATGGAAGACCAAGATGGAAATGGAAAACCTACATCAGAACAATAATGGAGGATAGGAATTTGGAGTAGGCAGATTGGAATGATAGAGATAAATGGAAACTGAAGACGGCAAACCTATAAGTGGGGGGAAAGCCGAAGAAGAAGAAAAAATCCATCGACCACGGCCGGGTTTGAACCCGCGACCCTCGGGACCAGAGGCAAGGAGCATAAACACTAGTCCACCGTATATATATATATATATATATATGTGTGTGTGTGTGTGTGTGTGTTGTTGCAAAAATACACCGACAACGATGGTGAGATGGTATATTGACATATGTTGATATTTTTTTTAAATAAGGTACCAGTGTTCGGAAATGATGTGTTTTCACACTATGAGTAGCTAATTTCCCAACAGTTCCGTTAGTTGTATCTCAAGGCTCAATACTTGGCAATACTGTCACAGTCACATCAAGTTTTCAAAATATCCACCTCCCACCTCATTGCAGAGCGTACATCGGCGGTGTAGTGATTGGCGCATACGTTCAAATACGCCTGGCCTCGTTTGAATTATTTCTGTAGCAGCGCGGATTCGGTCTATAAGATCCAAACGTGACTCTACTGGAGCCTGATAAACAGACTGTTTCATGTCGCCCCACAAAACGTAGTCGAGAGTGTTAAGACCAGGTGATCTCGCAGCCGCCAGTGGAACTGGTCACCTCGACCTGGATACGTGGTATCCAAATGTCTCCTCACATTGGCATGGAAGTGAGCTGGAGCTCCGTCATGTTGCAGCCACATTCCGTTGCGAAGCCACGTGTCACAGGTTCCGTACCTGTGAGGTGTTGTCGAGTAATGAGTCTTCAAATCCTTGGAACTAACACTGTTCTTGACACATAGTTAACTATTCATAGTGTGAAAACGGATCATTTTCGGACATGGGTACCTTATTAAAAATTATCAACAGATCTCAACATATTTCCTCACCTCCGTTGCCTCTGTTTTTTTTGTAACACCTTGTATATATATATATATATGTGTGTGTGTGTGTGTGTATGTACCTCTTATGAATGAATGAATTATAATTGTATTCATTCATTCATAGTAATTGTGCCCGAGGGCAGGTCCTTCACTGCAATCATAGAATTTTCAAGATATGCTTGCAGCTTTACTAGGTGTGGTAGCTTCCCGTTGCTTTCCACATATGGCACCTTAATTGTATTAAGGGAATAAAAATCAACAATTGCACTGGGAACCTGAGTGGACTCACTAACGTATAAAGTTAGAGGTCCCGGGTTCCAATAACGGTTCAGGCATTTATTTTTCATTACATGTGATATTTCCACCGCTGTCGTCTCGAGGTAGCGTCGTGCTTTGCCACGCAGCGGGCCCGGGTAGGTTTGTTAGATTATAGCGTGCTGCTTTGCCACGCAGCGGGCCCGGGTAGGTTTGTTAGATTATAGCGTCGTGCTTTGCCACGCAGCGGGCCCGGGTAGGCTTGTTAGATTATAGCGTGCTGCTTTGGCCACGCAGCGGGCCCGGGTAGGTTTGTTAGATTATAGCGTCGTGCTTTGCCACGCAGCGGGCCCGGGTAGGTTTGTTAGATTATAGCGTGCTGCTTTGCCACGCAGCGGGCCCGGGTAGGTTTGTTAGATTATAGCGTGCTGCTTTGCCACGCAGCGGGCCCGGGTAGGTTTGTTAGATTATAGCGTCGTGCTTTGCCACGCAGCGGGCCCGGGTAGGCATGTTAGATTATAGCGTGCTGCTTTGCCACGCAGCGGGCCGGGTAGGTTTGTTAGATTATAGCGTCGTGCTTTGCCACGCAGCGGGCCCGGGTAGGTTTGTTAGATTATAGCGTGCTGCTTTGCCACGCAGCGGGCCCGGGTAGGTTTGTTAGATTATAGCGTGCTGCTTTGCCACGCAGCGGGCCCGGGTAGGTTTGTTAGATTATAGCGTCGTGCTTTGCCACGCAGCGGGCCCGGGTAGGCTTGTTAGATTATAGCGTGCTGCTTTGCCACGCAGCGGGCCCGGGTAGGTTTGTTAGATTATAGCGTCGTGCTTTGCCACGCAGCGGGCCCGGGTAGGTTTGTTAGATTATAGCGTGCTGCTTTGCCACGCAGCGGGCCCGGGTAGGTTTGTTAGATTATAGCGTGCTGCTTTGCCACGCAGCGGGCCCGGGTAGGTTTGTTAGATTATAGCGTCGTGCTTTGCCACGCAGCGGGCCCGGGTAGGCTTGTTAGATTATAGCGTGCTGCTTTGCCACGCAGCGGGCCCGGGTAGGTTTGTTAGATTATAGCGTCGTGCTTTGCCACGCAGCGGGCCCGGGTAGGTTTGTTAGATTATAGCGTGCTGCTTTGCCACGCAGCGGGCCCGGGTAGGTTTGTTAGATTATAGCGTGCTGCTTTGCCACGCAGCGGGCCCGGGTAGGTTTGTTAGATTATAGCGTGCTGCTTTGCCACGCAGCGGGCCCGGGTAGGTTTGTTAGATTATAGCGTGCTGCTTTGCCACGCAGCGGGCCCGGGTAGGTTTGTTAGATTATAGCGTCGTGCTTTGCCACGCAGCGGGCCCGGGTAGGTTGTTAGATTATAGCGTGCTGCTTTGCCACGCAGCGGGCCCGGGTAGGTTTGTTAGATTATAGCGTGCTGCTTTGCCACGCAGCGGGCCCGGGTAGGTTTGTTAGATTATAGCGTGCTGCTTTGCCACGCAGCGGGCCCGGGTAGGTTTGTTAGATTATAGCGTGCTGCTTTGCCACGCAGCGGGCCCGGGTAGGTTTGTTAGATTATAGCGTGCTGCTTTGCCACGCAGCGGGCCCGGGTAGGTTTGTTAGATTATAGCGTGCTGCTTTGCCACGCAGCGGGCCCGGGTAGGTTTGTTAGATTATAGCGTGCTGCTTTGCCACGCAGCGGGCCCGGGTAGGTTTGTTAGATTATAGCGTGCTGCTTTGCCACGCAGCGGGCCCGGGTAGGTTTGTTAGATTATAGCGTGGTGCTTTGCCACGCAGCGGGCCCGGGTAGGTTTGTTAGATTATAGCGTGCTGCTTTGCCACGCAGCGGGCCCGGGTAGGTTTGTTAGATTATAGCGTGCTGCTTTGCCACGCAGCGGGCCCGGGTAGGCTTGTTAGATTATAGCGTCGTGCTTTGCCACGCAGCGGGCCCGGGTAGGTTTGTTAGATTATAGCGTCGTGCTTTGCCACGCAGCGGGCCCGGGTAGGTTGTTAGATTATAGCGTCGTGCTTTGCCACGCAGCGGGCCCGGGTAGGTTGTTAGATTATAGCGTGCTGCTTTGCCACGCAGCGGGCCCGGGTAGGTTTGTTAGATTATAGCGTGCTGCTTTGCCACGCAGCGGGCCCGGGTAGGTTTGTTAGATTATAGCGTGCTGCTTTGCCACGCAGCGGGCCCGGGTAGGTTTGTTAGATTATAGCGTCGTGCTTTGCCACGCAGCGGGCCCGGGTAGGTTTGTTAGATTATAGCGTGCTGCTTTGCCACGCAGCGGGCCCGGGTAGGTTTGTTAGATTATAGCGTGCTGCTTTGCCACGCAGCGGGCCCGGGTAGGTTTGTTAGATTATAGCGTGCTGCTTTGCCACGCAGCGGGCCCGGGTAGGTTTGTTAGATTATAGCGTGCTGCTTTGCCACGCAGCGGGCCCGGGTAGGTTTGTTAGATTATAGCGTGCTGCTTTGCCACGCAGCGGGCCCGGGTAGGTTTGTTAGATTATAGCGTGCTGCTTTGCCACGCAGCGGGCCCGGGTAGGTTTGTTAGATTATAGCGTGCTGCTTTGCCACGCAGCGGGCCCGGGTAGGCTTGTTAGATTATAGCGTGCTGCTTTGCCACGCAGCGGGCCCGGGTAGGTTTGTTAGATTATAGCGTGGTGCTTTGCCACGCAGCGGGCCCGGGTAGGCTTGTTAGATTATAGCGTGGTGCTTTGCCACGCAGCGGGCCCGGGTAGGTTTGTTAGATTATAGCGTGCTGCTTTGCCACGCAGCGGGCCCGGGTAGGTTTGTTAGATTATAGCGTGCTGCTTTGCCACGCAGCGGGCCCGGGTAGGTTTGTTAGATTATAGCGTGCTGCTTTGCCACGCAGCGGGCCCGGGTAGGTTTGTTAGATTATAGCGTCGTGCTTTGCCACGCAGCGGGCCCGGGTAGGCTTGTTAGATTATAGCGTGCTGCTTTGCCACGCAGCGGGCCCGGGTAGGTTGTTAGATTATAGCGTGGTGCTTTGCCACGCAGCGGGTCCGGGTAGGCTTGTTAGATTATAGCGTGGTGCTTTGCCACGCAGCGGGCCCGGGTAGGTTTGTTAGATTATAGCGTGCTGCTTTGCCACGCAGCGGGCCCGGGTAGGCTTGTTAGATTATAGCGTGCTGCTTTGCCACGCAGCGGGCCCGGGTAGGCTTGTTAGATTATAGCGTGCTGCTTTGCCACGCAGCGGGCCCGGGTAGGTTGTTAGATTATAGCGTCGTGCTTTGCCACGCAGCGGGCCCGGGTAGGCTTGTTAGATTATAGCGTCGTGCTTTGCCACGCAGCGGGCCGGGTAGGCTTGTTAGATTATAGCGTGCTGCTTTGCCACGCAGCGGGCCCCGGGTAGGTTTGTTAGATTATAGCGTGCTGCTTTGCCACGCAGCGGGCCCGGGTAGGTTTGTTAGATTATAGCGTCGTGCTTTGCCACGCAGCGGGCCCGGGTAGGCTTGTTAGATTATAGCGTGCTGCTTTGCCACGCAGCGGGCCCGGGTAGGTTTGTTAGATTATAGCGTGGTGCTTTGCCACGCAGCGGGCCCGGGTAGGCTTGTTAGATTATAGCGTGGTGCTTTGCCACGCAGCGGGCCCGGGTAGGTTTGTTAGATTATAGCGTGCTGCTTTGCCACGCAGCGGGCCCGGGTAGGCTTGTTAGATTATAGCGTGCTGCTTTGCCACGCAGCGGGCCCGGGTAGGCTTGTTAGATTATAGCGTGCTGCTTTGCCACGCAGCGGGCCCGGGTAGGTTTGTTAGATTATAGCGTCGTGCTTTGCCACGCAGCGGGCCCGGGTAGGCTTGTTAGATTATAGCGTCGTGCTTTGCCACGCAGCGGGCCCGGGTAGGCTTGTTAGATTATAGCGTGCTGCTTTGCCACGCAGCGGGCCCGGGTAGGTTTGTTAGATTATAGCGTGCTGCTTTGCCACGCAGCGGGCCGGGTAGGTTTGTTAGATTATAGCGTGCTGCTTTGCCACGCAGCGGGCCCGGTAGGTTTGTTAGATTATAGCGTCGTGCTTTGCCACGCAGCGGGCCCGGGTAGGTTTGTTAGATTATAGCGTCGTGCTTTGCCACGCAGCGGGCCCGGGTAGGTTTGTTAGATTATAGCGTTGCTGCTTTGCCACGCAGCGGGCACGGGTAGGTTTGGTTAGATTATAGCGTGCTGCTTTGCCACGCAGCGGGCCCGGGTAGGTTTGTTAGATTATAGCGTGCTGCTTTGCCACGCAGCGGGCCCGGGTAGGTTTGTTAGATTATAGCGTGCTGCTTTGCCACGCAGCGGGCCCGGGTAGGCTTGTTAGATTATAGCGTGCTGCTTTGCCACGCAGCGGGCCCGGGTAGGTTGTTTAGATTATAGCGTGGTGCTTTGCCACGCAGCGGGCCCGGGTAGGCTTGTTAGATTATAGCGTGGTGCTTTGCCACGCAGCGGGCCCGGGTAGGTTTGTTAGATTATAGCGTGCTGCTTTGCCACGCAGCGGGCCCGGGTAGGCTTGTTAGATTATAGCGTGCTGCTTTGCCACGCAGCGGGCCCGGGTAGGCTTGTTAGATTATAGCGTGCTGCTTTGCCACGCAGCGGGCCCGGGTAGGTTTGTTTAGATTATAGCGTGCTGCTTTGCCACGCAGCGGGCCCGGGTAGGTTTGTTAGATTATAGCGTCGTGCTTTGCCACGCAGCGGGCCCGGGTAGGTTTGTTAGATTATAGCGTGCGTGCTTTGCCACGCAGCGGGCCCGGGTAGGCTTGTTAGATTATAGCGTGCTGCTTTGCCACGCAGCGGGCCCGGGTAGGTTTGTTAGATTATAGCGTCGTGCTTTGCCACGCAGCGGGCCCGGGTAGGTTTGTTAGATTATAGCGTCGTGCTTTGCCACGCAGCGGGGCCCGGGTAGGTTTGTTAGATTATAGCGTCGTGCTTTGCCACGCAGCGGGCCCGGGTAGGTTTGTTAGATTATAGCGTGCTGCTTTGCCACGCAGCGGGCCCCGGGTAGGCTTGTTAGATTATAGCGTGCGTGCTTTGCCACGCAGCGGGCCCGGGTAGGTTGTTAGATTATAGCGTGCTGCTTTGCCACGCAGCGGGCCCGGGTAGGCTTGTTAGATTATAGCGTGCTGCTTTGCCACGCAGCGGGCCCGGGTAGGCTTGTTAGATTATAGCGTGCTGCTTTGCCACGCAGCGGGCCCGGGTAGGTTTGTTAGATTATAGCGTGCTGCTTTGCCACGCAGCGGGCCCGGGTAGGTTTGTTAGATTATAGCGTGCTGCTTTGCCACGCAGCGGGCCCGGGTAGGTTTGTTAGATTATAGCGTGCTGCTTTGCCACGCAGCGGGCCCGGGTAGGCTTGTTAGATTATAGCGTCGTTGCTTTGCCACGCAGCGGGCCCGGGTAGGCTTGTTAGATTATAGCGTCGTGCTTTGCCACGCAGCGGTCCCGGGTAGGCTTGTTAGATTATAGCGTCGTGCTTTGCCACGCAGCGGGCCCGGGTAGGCTTGTTAGATTATAGCGTCGTGCTTTGCCACGCAGCGGGCCCGGGTAGGTTTGTTAGATTATAGCGTCGTGCTTTGCCACGCAGCGGGCCCGGGTAGGTTTGTTAGATTATAGCGTCGTGCTTTGCCACGCAGCGGGCCCGGGTAGGTTTGTTAGATTATAGCGTGCTGCTTTGCCACGCAGCGGGCCCGGGTAGGCTTGTTAGATTATAGCGTGCGTGCTTTGCCACGCAGCGGGCCCGGGTAGGCTTGTTAGATTATAGCGTCGTGCTTTGCCACGCAGCGGGCCCGGGTAGGTTTGTTAGATTATAGCGTCGTGCTTTGCCACGCAGCGGGCCCGGGTAGGTTTGTTAGATTATAGCGTGCGTGCTTTGCCACGCAGCGGGCCCGGGTAGGTTTGTTAGATTATAGCGTGCTGCTTTGCCACGCAGCGGGCCCGGGTAGGCTTGTTAGATTATAGCGTGCTGCTTTGCCACGCAGCGGGCCCGGGTAGGTTTGTTAGATTATAGCGTGCTGCTTTGCCACGCAGCGGGCCCGGGTAGGTTGTTAGATTATAGCGTGCTGCTTTGCCACGCAGCGGGCCCGGGTAGGTTTGTTAGATTATAGCGTGCTGCTTTGCCACGCAGCGGGCCCGGGTAGGCTTGTTAGATTATAGCGTGCGTGCTTTGCCACGCAGCGGGCCCGGGTAGGTTTGTTAGATTATAGCGTGCTGCTTTGCCACGCAGCGGGCCCGGGTAGGTTTGTTAGATTATAGCGTGGTGCTTTGCCACGCAGGGGCCCGGGTAGGTTTGTTAGATTATAGCGTGCTGCTTTGCCACGCAGCGGGCCCGGGTAGGTTTGTTAGATTATAGCGTGCTGCTTTGCCACGCAGCGGGCCCGGGTAGGTTTGTTAGATTATAGCGTGCTGCTTTGCCACGCAGCGGGCCCGGGTAGGTTTGTTAGATTATAGCGTGCTGCTTTGCCACGCAGCGGGCCCGGGTAGGTTTGTTAGATTATAGCGTGCTGCTTTGCCACGCAGCGGGCCCGGGTAGGTTGTTAGATTATAGCGTGCTGCTTTGCCACGCAGCGGGCCCGGTAGGCTTGTTAGATTATAGCGTGCTGCTTTGCCACGCAGCGGGCCCGGGTAGGTTTGTTAGATTATAGCGTGCTGCTTGCCACGCAGCGGGCCCGGGTAGGTTTGTTAGATTATAGCGTGCTGCTTTGCCACGCAGCGGGCCCGGGTAGGTTTGTTAGATTATAGCGTGCTGCTTTGCCACGCAGCGGGCCCGGGTAGGTTTGTTAGATTATAGCGTGCTGCTTTGCCCACGCAGCGGGCCCGGGTAGGTTTGTTAGATTATAGCGTGCTGCTTTGCCACGCAGCGGGCCGGGTAGGTTTGTTAGATTATAGCGTGCTGCTTTGCCACGCAGCGGGCCCGGGTAGGTTTGTTAGATTATAGCGTGCTGCTTTGCCACGCAGCGGGCCCGGGTAGGTTTGTTAGATTATAGCGTGCTGCTTGCCACGCAGCGGGCCCGGGTAGGTTTGTTAGATTATAGCGTGCTGCTTTGCCACGCAGCGGGCCCGGGTAGGCTTTGTTAGATTATAGCGTGCTGCTTTGCCACGCAGCGGGCCCGGGTAGGTTTGTTAGATTATAGCGTGCTGCTTTGCCACGCAGCGGGCCCGGGTAGGTTTGTTAGATTATAGCGTGCTGCTTTGCCACGCAGCGGGCCCGGGTAGGTTTGTTAGATTATAGCGTGCTGCTTTGCCACGCAGCGGGCCGGGTAGGTTTGTTAGATTATAGCGTGCTGCTTTGCCACGCAGCGGGCCCGGGTAGGTTTGTTAGATTATAGCGTGCTGCTTTGCCACGCAGCGGGCCCGGGTAGGTTTGTTAGATTATAGCGTGCGTGCTTTGCCACGCAGCGGGCCCGGGTAGGTTTGTTAGATTATAGCGTGCTGCTTTGCCACGCAGCGGGCCCGGGGTAGGTTTGTTAGATTATAGCGTGCTGCTTTGCCACGCAGCGGGCCCGGGTAGGTTTGTTAGATTATAGCGTGCTGCTTTGCCACGCAGCGGGCCCGGGTAGGTTTTTAGATTATAGGTGCTGCTTTGCCACGCAGCGGGCCCGGGTAGGTTTGTTAGATTATAGCGTCGTGCTTTGCCACGCAGCGGGCCCGGGTAGGTTTGTTAGATTATAGCGTGCTGCTTTGCCACGCAGCGGGCCCGGGTAGGTTTGTTAGATTATAGCGTCGTGCTTTGCCACGCAGCGGGCCCGGGTAGGTTTGTTAGATTATAGCGTGCTGCTTTGCCACGCAGCGGGCCCGGGTAGGTTTGTTAGATTATAGCGTGCTGCTTTGCCACGCAGCGGGCCCGGGTAGGTTTGTTAGATTTATAGCGTGCTGCTTTGCCCACGCCGGGCCCGGGTAGGTTTGTTAGATTATAGCGTGTGCTTTGCCACGCAAGCGGCCCGGGAGGTTGTTAGATATAGCGTGCGCTTGCCACGCAGCGGGCCAGGGCCGGGTAGGTTTGTTAGATTATAGCGTGCTGCTGCACACGCAGAGCGGGCCCGGGTAGGTTTAGGTTGTTAGATTATAGAGGCTTGATTTGCCACGCAGCGGGCCCGGGTAGTGTTTGTTAGAATTATAGCGTGCTGCTTGCCACGCAGAGGGACCCGGGTAGGTTTGTTAGATTATGAGTGCTGCTTTGCCACGCAGCGGGCCCGGTAGGTTGTTTAGATTATAGAGTCGTCTTTGCACGCAGCGGCCCGGGTAGGTTTGTTAGATTATAGCGTGCTGATTTGGGCCCACGCAGCGGGGCCCGGGTTAGGTTTTGTTAGATTATATAGGCGTGCTGCTTTGCCACGCAAGCGGGCCCGGTAGGGTGTAGATTAGCGTGCTGCTGTGCCCCAACGCAGAGGGGCCCGGGTAGTGTTGTTAGATGTATAGGTCGTTCGTGGCTTGCCCCGCAGCGGGCCGCGTAGGTTTGTTAGATTTAGCGTGCGCTTGCACGCAGCGGGCCGCGGCCCGGGTCGGTTGAGGATTATAGCGTGCTGCTTGCCACGCAGCGGGCCCGGGTTAGAGGTTTTGTTGATTATAGCGTGCTGCTTTGCACGCAGCGGGGGCCGGGTAGGATTTGTTAGATTATTAGCGTGCTGCTTTGCCACGCAGGCGGGCCCGGGTAGGTTTGTTGAGATTATAGCGTGCCTGCTTTGCCACGCCGCGGGCCCGGGTAGGTTTGTTAGATTATAGAGTGCTGCTTGCCACGCAGCGGGCCCCGGGGAGGTTTTTAGATTATAGCCGTGTTGCTTTGCCACGCAGCGGGGCCCCGGGTAGGTTTGTCGATTCTAGCGTCGTTGCTTTGCCACGCCAGCGGGGACCGGGTAGGTTGTAGATTTATAGCGTGCCTGCTTTGCACGCAGCGGGCCCGGTAGGGTGGTTATAGATTATAGCGTCGGCTTGCCACGCGGGGCCCCGGGTGGTTGTTGATTTTTAGTTTGTTCAGATATAGCGTGCTGACTTTGCCACGCAGCGGGCCCGGGTAGGCTGGTAGAGTATAGCGTGCTGATTGCCACGCAGCGGGCCCGGGTAGCTGGTTAGATTATAGCCGTGTGCTTTGCCACGCAGCGGGCCCGGGGAGTTTGGTAGATGTAGCGTGTGCTGCTTTGCCCGCAGCGGGCCAGGGTTAGGCTTGTTAGATATAGCGTGGCTTTGACACGCAGCGGGCCCGGGTAGGTTGTTAGATTATAGCGTGATGCTTTGCCACGCAGCGGGCCCGGTAGGCTTGTTAGATTATAGCGGCTGCTTTGACCACGCAGCGGGCACGGGAGGTTTGTTAGATTATAGCGTGTGCTTTGCCACGCAGCGGGCCCGGGTAGGCTGTTGATTATGCGTGCTGCTTTGTCCCCGCGGCGGGCACGGGTAGGCTTGTTAGATTTATAGCGTGCTGATTTGCCACGCGCGGGGGCCCCGGGTGTAGGTTTTGTTTTAGATTATAGCGTGCTGCTTGCCACGCAGCGGGGCCGGGTGTGTGTATAGATATAGCGTTGCTGCTTTGCCACGAGCGGGCCCGGGTAGGGGACTTGTAGATTCTATAAGGTGTGCTTTGCCACGGCGCAGCGGGGCCCGGGTAGGTTTGAGAACTTTAGCGGCTGCTTTTGCCACGAAGCGGGCCCGTGGTCGGCTTGTTAGATTATAGCGTGCTGCTTTGCCACGCAGCGGGCCAGGGCCGGGTTTTAGGCTTGTTAGATTATAGCGTGCTGCTTTGCACGCAGCGGGCCCGGGTAGGCTGTTAGATGAGCGTGCTGCTTGCCACGCAGCGGCCCCGGGAGGTTTGTTAGATTTATAGCGTGTGCTGCTTGCCACGCAGCGGGCCCGGGTAGGCTGTTAGATTATAGAGGATGAGTTGCCCACGCAGCGGGCCGGGGTAGGTTTTTGTTTAGATTATTAGCGTGCTGCTTGCAAGCAGCGGGCCGGGTGGGCTGGTTAGATTATAGCGTGTGCTTTGCCACGCAGCGGGCCCGGGTAGGCTTGGTGTTAGATTCTAGCGTGTGCTTTGCCACGCAGCGGGCCGGGTAGGCCCTTGTGAGGATGATAGCGTGTGTGCTGCCACGCAGCGGGCCCGGGTAGGCTTGTAGATTATAGCGTGTGCTTTGCACGCAGCGGGCCCGGTGGTTTGTTAGATTATAGGCGTGCTGCTTTGCACGAAGCGGGCCAGGGTAGGCTTGTAGATAAGCTGCTGCTTTGCCACGCAGTCGGGGCCCGGGTAGGCTTGTTAGATTAGTATGGGGGGATGAGTTTTTGTT
>JASPKZ010006779.1:0-10532 GCA_030220185.1 Diploptera punctata | reverse complement strand
GTTTTTGAAATTTGGAAAATTTGACCTTTTTTTGGAAAAAACGCCAAAATAGCCTGGAAATCTCGATTTTGAAATTTTTGAATTTAGGACTCAGATTTTTTTGCATTATAAATTCCCGACTCCATCCCTAGATAGTATTTTTCAAGTTTTGAAATGTCGAATTTAGATATTTTTTTGAAAAAAACAACCAAGACTATAGCCTCGGTAAACTCATTTTCCAATTTTTGGATTTTAGAACCGGAATATTTTTTTTCCTTTTAATAAAAAATCCGAGACATATCCCTCTAGGTAGCATTTTTGCAGTTTTGAAAATTTTCGAAAATTTTTGACATTTTGGAAAAACACCAGATTGGAAATCTGGACTGGGTGAAATTTTGGATTTATACCAGATTTTTTGCCTTAATAACCCCCGGACAAAACATCTTAGATAGTATTTTTGCAGTCTTTTGAAATTTCGAAAATTTTGACATTTTTGGAAACAAAGCAATGTGATAATTGTTTCTAAACCGAATTTTGCATTATCAATCTCGGACACGACCCTCTAATAGTATTTTTACAGTTTGTGAAATTTCGCAAATTTGACATTTTTTTGGAAAAACACCAAGACTATAACCTTGGAAATATCGATTTTGAAATTTTGGATTTAGACCGGATTTTTTGCATTTTTAATTCAGGACACACTCTCTAAATAGTATTTTTGCAATTTTTGAAATTTCGGAAATTTTTCATTTTTTGGAAAAACACCAAGACTATAGCATTGGAAATCTCGATTTTGAAATTTTGGATTTAGACCGGATTTTTTGCATTATGAATCCCGTACACACCCTCTAGATAGTATTTTTGCAGTTTTTGAAATTTCGAAAATTTTGACATTTTTTGGAAAAACACCAAGATTGGAAATCTGGACTGTGAAATTTTGGATTTATACCGGATTTTTTGCATTATAAACCCCGGACACACCATCTTAGATAGTATTTTTGCAGTTTTTGAAATTGCGAAATTTTTGACATTTTTTGGAAAAACTCAATTGTGATAATTTGGATTTTTACCGGAATTTTTGCATTATAAATCTCGGACAGACCCTCTAGATAGTATTTTTACAGTTTTTGAAATTTCGATAATTTTGACATTTTTTTGGAAAAACACCAAGACTATAACCTTGGAAATCTCGATTTTGAAATTTTGGATTTAGACCGGATTTTTTGCATTTTAAATTCAGGACACACTCTCTAAATAGTATTTTTGCAATTTTTGAAATTTCGAAAATTTTTACATTTTTTGGAAAAACACCAAGACTATAGCATTGGAAATCTCGATTTTGAAATTTTGGATTTAGACCGGATTTCTTGCATTATAAATCCCGGACACACCCTCTAGATAGTATTTTTGCAGTTTTTGAAATTTCGAAAATTTTGACATTTTTTGGAAAAACGCCAAGACTATAGCCTTGGAAATCTCGATTTTGAAGTTTTGAATTTAGACCGGATTTTTTGCATTATAAATACCGGACACACCCTCTAGATAGTATTTTTGCAGTTTTTGAAATTTCGAAAATTTTGACATTTTTTGGAAAAACACCAAGACTATAGCCTTGGAGAACTGAATTTTGAAATTTTGTGCAAAAGACCCGGTCTAAATCCAAAATTTGAAAATTGAGTTTTCCGAGGCTATAGTCTTGGTGTTTTTCAAAAAAAGTCTATACTTTCGAAATTTCAAAAAACTGCAAAAATATTATCTAGAGTCTGTGTCCGGCATTTATATACAAAAAACCGGTCTAAATCCAAAATTTCAAATTGAGTTTTTCAAGGCTATGGTCTTGGAGTTTTTCCAAAAAAAAAAATCAAAATTCTCGAAATTTCAAAAACTGCAAATATACTATCTAGAGGGTGTGTCCGGGATTTATAATTAAAAAATCCGGTCTAAATAAAGAATTTTAAAATCTCAATTTCCAACGTGTTTTTACAAAAAATGTCAAAATTTTTGTAATTTGAAAAACTGCAAAAATACTGTCTAGAGTGTGTGACCGGGATCTATAATGCAAAAAATCCGGTCTAAATCCAAAATGTCAAAATTGAGTTTTCCAAGGCTACTCCTGGGGCTTTTCCAAAAAATGTCAAAATTTTCGAAATTACAAAAACTGCAAACATATTTTCTGGAGGGTGTGTCCGGTATGTATAATGCAAAAAATCCGGTCTAAATCCAAAATTTCAAAATTGAGTTTTCCAAAGCTATAGTATTGGTGTTTTTCCAAAAAAGTATAAATTTTCGAAATTTTAAAAATTGCAAAAATACTATCTAGAGGGTGTGTCCGGGATTTATAATGCAAAATATCCGGTCTAAATCCAAAATTTCAAAATTGAGTTTTCCAAGGTTATAGTCTTGGTTTTTTTCCAACAAATGTCAAAATTTTCGAAATTTAAAAAACTGCAAAAATACTATCTAGAGGGTGTCTTGGGGATTTACAATGCAAAAAATCCGGTCTAAATCCAAAATTTCAAAATTGAGTTTTCCAAGGATATAGTCTTGGGGTTTTTCCAAAAAATGTCAACATTTTCGAAATTTCAAAAACTGCAAAAATACTATCTAGAGGGTTTGTCCGGGATTTATAATGCAAAAATTCCTGTATGAATCCAAAATTTCACAATTGAGTGTTCCAAGGCTATAGTCTTGGTGTTTTTGTAAAAAATGTCATAATTTTCGAAATTTTAAAAACCGCAAAAATACTATCTAAGAGGGTGTGTCCGGGATTTATAATGCAAAAAATTGGGTCCAAATCCAAAATTTCACAATCCAGATTTTCAAGGCTATATAGTCTTGGTGTTTTTCCAAGAAATGTCAAAATTTTCGAAATTTCAAAAACTGGAAAAATACTATCTAGAGGGTGTGTCGGGATTTATAATGCAAAAAATCCGGTATAAATCCAAAATTTTAAAATCGAGATTTCCCAGGCTATATTCATGGTGTTTTTCCAAAAAATGACAAAATTTTCGATTTTCAAAAACACCAAAAATACTGTCTAGAGGGTGTGTCGGGATTTATAATGCAAAAAATCCGGTCTAAAACCAAAATTTCAAAATCGAGATTTCCAAGGCTATAGTCTTGGTGTTTTTCCAAAAAAATGTCGACATTTTCGAATTTTCAAAAACTGCAAAAATACTATCTAGAGAGTGTGTCCGGGATTTATAATGAAAAAATCTGGTCTAAAACCAAAATTTCAAAATTGAGATTTCCAAGGCTATATTCTTGCTGTATTTCCAAAAAAGTCTAAATTTTCGAAATTTCAAAAACTGCAAAAATACTATCTAGAGAGTGTGTCCGGAATTTTTAGTGCAAAAAATCCGGTCTGAATCCAAAATTTAAAAATCGAGATTTCCAAGGCAATAAATAGTCTTGGTGTTTTTCCAAAAAATGTCAAAATTTTCGAAATTTTAAAAAACTGCAAAAATACTATCTAGAGGGTGTGTCCGGGATTTATCATGCAAAACACCCGGTCTAAATACAAAATTTTAAAATTTAGTTTTCCGAGGCAATAGTCTTGGTGTTTTTCCAAAAAATGTCTAAATTTTCGTAATTTCAAAATTTGCAAAAATACTATCTAGAGGTGTGTCCTTGATTTATAATGCAAAACATCCGGTCTACATCCAAAATTTGAAAATTGAGTTTTCCGAGGCTATAGTTTGGGTGTTATTTCAAAAAATGTCTAAATTTTCGAAATTTCAAAATCTGCAAAAATACTATCTAGATGGTGAGTCCGGGGTTTATAATGCAAAAAATCCGGTCTAAACCCAAAATTTCAAAATTGAGTTTTCCAAGGCTATAGACTTGGTGTTTTTCCAAATTAATGTCAAAATTTTCGAATTTTCAAAAACTGCAAAAATACTATCTAGAGGGTGTGTCCGGGATTTATAATGCAAAAAGTCTGGTCTAAATCCAAAATTTCAAAATCGAGATTTCCAAGACTATAGTCTTGCTGTTTTTCCAAAAAATGTCTAAATTTTCGAAATTTCAAAAACCGCAAAAATACTATCTAGAGGGTGTGTCCGGGATGTATAATGCAAAAAATTCGGTCTATATCCGAAATTTCAAAATCGAGATTTCCAAGGCAGTAAATAGTCTTGGCGTTTTTCCAAAAAATTCAACATATTCGAAATTTTAGAAACTGCAAAAATACTATCTAGAGGGTGTGTCCGGGATTTATAATGCAAAAAATCCGGTCTAAATCCAAAATTTCAAAATCGAGATTTCCAAGGCAATAAATAGTCTTGGTGTTTTTCCAAAAAATGTCAAAATTTTCGAAATTTCAATAATTGCAAAAATACTATCTAGAGGTTGTGTCCGGGATTTATAATGCAAAACATCCGGTCTAAATCCAAAATTTGAAAATTGTTTTTTCCGGGGCTATAGTCTTGGTGCTTTTACCAAAAAATGTCTAAATTTTCGAAATTTCAAAATCTGCAATAATACTATCTAGATGGTGTGTCCGGGGTTTATAATGCAAAAAATCTGGTCTAAACCCAAAATTTCAAAATTAAGTTTTCTAAGGCAGTGTTGGTGTTTTCTAAGAAATGTCAAAATTTTCGAAATTTCAGAAACTGCAAAAATACTATCCAGAAGGTGTGTCCGGGATTTATAATGCAAAAAATCCGGTCTAAATCCGATTCCGATTGAGGGTCCTTCCACTTTTCAGCGGTTGTCCTTTTACCAGCCGGCTGCTGGCCCTTCACATCCACATGTGTCAATCACAGAGGTAGATGATCAACAGCCAGTGTAGGGGTGACATGTGGTTAGCATGTCGAGTCCCCCAGCCGTTATAGCTGGTTCCTCAACCTGGAGCCGCTACTCATTATATCTACCCAATTGCCTCAAGATGCTGGGTGGGCACCAGTCCCATACTGGCAGAAATACCATGTGAACATTTCTTCCCCCATGGAGAACCGGACTAGCGCAAGTCCCGTAGCTCTCTCTGTGCCAAGGCTTCCTACCTTAACCGCTCGGCTACGGCGCGGGACGGTCTGAATCCAAAATTTCAAAATCAAGATTTCGAAGGTGTTTTTCCAGAAATTGTAAAAATTTTCGAAATTTCAAAAACTGCAAAAAAAAAAAAACAATCTAGAGGGTGTGTCCGGGATTTATAATGCAAAAAATCTGGTCTAAATCCAAAATTACAAAATTGATTTTTCCTAGGCTATAGTCTTGGTGTTTTTCCAAAAAATGTCAAAAGTTTCGAAATTTCAAAAACTGCAAAAATATTATCTAGAGGGTGTGTCCGGGATTTATAATGTAAAAAATTCGATCTAAATGCAACATTTCAAAATTGAGTTTTCGAAGGCTATATTCTTGGCGTTTCTCCAAAAAATGTCTAAAATTTTCGAATTTTGAAAAACTGCAAAAATACTATCTAAAGAGTGTCCGGTATTTTTCATGCAAAAATCAAGTCAAAATCCAAAATTTTAAAATAGAAATTTCCAAGGCTATAGTCATGGTGTTTTTCCAAGAAATGACAAAATTTTCAAAATTTCAAAAACTGGAACAATACTATTTACAGGGTGTGTCCAGGATATATAATGCAAAAAATCCGGTCTAAATCCAAAATTTCAAAATCGAGATTTCCGAGGCAATAGTCTTGGTTTTTTTTTCAAAAAATGTCAAAATTTTTGAAATTTCAAAAACTGCAAAAATACTGTCTGGAGGGTGTGTCCGTGATTTATTATGCAAAAATCCGGTCTAAATCCAAAATTTCAAAATTGTGTTTTCCAAATCTATAGTATTGATGTTTTTCCAAAAAATGTTAACATTTTCGAAATTTCAAAATCTGCAAAAATACTATCTAGAGAGTGTGTCCGGGATTTAAAATGCAAAAAATCCGGTCTAAATCCAAAATTTCAAAATCGAGATTTCCAAAGCTATAGTCTTGCTGTTTTTCCAAAAAAAGTCAAAATTTTCGAAATTTTCAAAAACTGCAAAAATGCTATCTAGAGGGTGTGTGCGGGGTTTATAATGCAAAAAAATTCGGTCTAAATCCAAAATTTTAAAATTGAGTTTGCAATGCTAATCTTGGTGCTTTTACAAAAAATGTCAAAATTTTCGAAATTTCAAAAACTGCAGTAATACTATCTAGAGAGTGTGTCCGGGATTTAAAATGCAAAAAATCCGGTCTAAATCCAAAATTTGAAAATCGAGATTTCCAAGGTTATAGTCTTGGTGTTTTCCAAAGAAATGTCAAAATTTTCGAAATTTCAAAAACTGCAAAAATACTATCTAGAGTGTGTGTCCGGGATTTATAATGTAACAAATCCGGTCTGAATCCAAAATTTCAAAATTGAGTTTTCCAAGCTATAGTATTGGTGTTTTTCCAAAAAATGTCTAAATTTTCGAAATTTCAAAAACAGCAAAAATACTATCTAGAGGATGTGTCCGGGGTTTATAATGCAAAATCACGGTGTAAATCCAAATTTTCAAAATTGTGTTTTCAAATGACAAAATTTTTGAAATTTCAAAAACTGCAATAATACTATCTAGAGGGTGTGTCCGGGATTTATATTGTAAGAAATCAGGACTGAATCAAAAATTTCAGAATCGAGATATCCAAGGCTATATCTAGGTGTTTTTCCAAAAAATGTCAAAATTTTCGAAATTTCAAAAACTGCAAAAATAATATCTAGAGGGTGTTCCGGGATTTATAATGCAAAAATGCAAAATGCTTTACACCGCATGCGGCAAACGTACATGACATGTGCCCAATTACAACAGAAGAAGTCTGGCAACTCATAAGAAACGAGAAAAATAACAAAGCAGCCGGTCCTGACGGGATATTTCCTGAACATCTTAAGGAAACACTTCAATACTTGTTGGAGCCGCTAACCTGTCTGTTCAATGAATACCTAAAAGATAATTCAATCCCACAACAATGGAGAAATTCGATTATAACTGTCATCTACAAAGGGAAAGGAAAGAAAGAAAACCCGAACTCCTACAGGGGAATTGCCCTGGAAAATGTTATGTTCAAACTCTTCTCGAAGATCGTGCTAAGACGTGTGGAACACAAACTACGTGCCAGTATCCCACAGAATCAATATGGCTTCACCCCGGGTAGATCTACACTGCATGCTGTCCAAGAACTCATACAAGAAATAATAACGACCTTAGCACAACCTGCTACACCATTGTATGTGATATACATAGATTATTCCAAGGCATTCGACAGTATTGACAGGAAAATCCTCATCCAGAATCTAGAGAACATACTAGGCAGCTCAAGCAGTGATGGTATATCGATGTCGAGAAGTGTTACTCAAACAAGGGGGGGTCCTACAAGGAGACCCGATGAGTCCCGTACTCTTTAATGTAATGACGTCAGACATCGGAGAGACTATAGACACAAGAAATGTTAAGCTACTCATGTACGCAGACGACATGATCATCCTCTCTAGAAATCAAGGAGCTCTCCAAACAGCCATGGAGAACATTAGGATATGGGCACTTGAAAACTCGATGGAAATAAACAGCGCCAAGACAAAGGCAATGAAATTCAGGAAAGGAGGAAGGCTGGCTAATAAGGACCATCTTATATGCGGAGGTGAAACCCTAGAATTCGTATCAAGTTACAAATACTTGGGGGTCACCTTACAAACAACTGGAACCGTTTTCTCACTTCATATACAGGATCGAGCAACAGCTGCAACGAAAGCCATGTACGATATCCCTAAACTCCAAAGACTATCCCTCTCAACTGCAATGAAACTCTTCAATCTTAAAATAATGCCGGCCGCAACATACGGAATCCAGCTTATATGGAATTACTTGACGGTGAAAAATCTTAAGAAACTGGAGAATGTTAAATCAAGGTTTCTCAAAAGAGCACTGTCAATTTCAAAATATACAAGAAATAGTTATGCCTATACAATAACCCAGGAATCCTTCTTCATCGAAGATATCAGACACTGTTTCAGACTACCGGAAACGCAAGCATACAGAATCGTCATCGAGGACAGACAAGAAAGCCGCCCAGATACCGACAGAAATTATGGAAACAGACGCAATGAAAACAGAAACCTGGAAGCAGCCGAACTTCGAACTTCGACACCTGTACACACGTTTCGCAGCCCATGGATTTCATGGGAATATATGCCTGAACAACATGTACCATGAACCCAAGGAGGACTGCATCTGTAAATTATGCAACAATCCATGTCCCAAATATCATCTAGCGAAGTGTAAAAACAGGACTCTACCTCTAAACAATTTAATTAAAGACCGGTAAAAAGCTAAATTTAATTTAATGTACACAATGTGTTTAATAAAGTCAAACAATAATGCAAATACCCGTTCTAAATCCAAAATTTCAAAATTGAGTTTTCCAAGGCTAATCTTGGTGCTTTTCCAAAAAATTTCAAAATTTTCGAAATTTCAAAAACTGCAAAAATACTATCTAGAGGGTGTGTCCGGGATTTAAAATGCAAAAACCCGGTCTAAATCCAAAATTTCAAAATCGAGATTTCCAATGCTATAGTCTTGCTGTTTTTCCAAAAAATGTCAAAATGTTTGAAATTTAAAAAACTGCAAAAATACTATCTAGAGGGTATGTCCGGGATTTATTACGCAAAAAATCCGGTCTAAATCCAAAATTTCAAAATTGAGTTTTCCAAGGCTACTGTGTTGGGGTTTTCCCAAAAAATGTCAAAATTTTCGAAATTTTAAAAACTGAGAAAATACTATCTGGGGGGCGTGTCCGGGATTTATAATGCAAAAAATCCGGTCTAAATCCAAAATTTCAAAATTGAGTTTTCCAGTGCTATAGTCTTGGTGTTTTTTTAAAAAAGTCAATATTTTCGAAATTTCAAAAACTGCAAAAATGCTATCTAGAGAGTGTGTCCGGGATTTAAAATGCAAAAAATCCGGTCTAAATCCAAAATCACAAAATCGAGATTTCTTGGCGTTTTTTCAAAAAATGTCAAAATTTTCGAAATTTCAAAAACTGCAAAAATACTATCTTGAGGGTGTGTCCTGGGTTTATAATGGAAAAAATCCGGTCAAAGTCCAAAATTTCAAAATTGAGTTTTCCAAGGCTATAGTCTTGGTGTTTTTCCAAAAAATGTCAAAATTTTCGAAATTTTAAAAACTGCAAAAAAAACTATCTAGAGGGTGTGTCCGGGATTTATAATGGAAAAAATCCGGTATAAATCCAAAATTTCAAAATTGAGTTTTCCAAGGCTATAGTCTGGGTGTTTTTCCAAAAAATGTTAAAATTTTCAAATTTTCAAAAACTGCAAAAATACTATCTAGAGGGTGTGTCCGGTATTTTTAAAGCAAAAAGTCCAGTCTAAATCCAAAATTTCAAAATCGAGATTTCCAAGGCATAAGTCTTCGTGTTTTTCCAAAATATGTGAAAATTTTTCAAATTTCAAAAACTGCAAAAATACTGTCTGGAATGTGTGTCCGTGATTTATTATGCAAAAAATCCGGTCTAAATCCAAAATTTCAAAATTGAGTTTTCCAAATCTACAGTATTGGTGTTTTTCCAAAAGATGTTAACATTATCGAAATTTCAAAAACTGCAAAAATGCTATCTAGAGAGTGTGTCCGGGATTTAAAATGCAAAAAATCCGGTCTAAATCCAAAATTTCAAAATTGAGATTTCAAAAGCTATAGACTTGCTGTTTTTCCAAAAAATGTCAAAATTTTCGAAATTTTAAAAAACTGCAAAAATACTATCTAGAGGGTGTGTGAGGGGTTTATAATGCAAAAAATTCGGTCTAAATCCAAAATTTTAAAATTGAGTTTGCAAGGCTAATCTTGGTGCTTTTCCAAAATATGTAAAAATTTTCGAAATTTCAAAAAACTGCAGAAATACTATCTAGAGAGTGTGTCCGGGATTTAAAATGCAAGATATCCATTATAAATCCAAAATTTCAAAATCGAGATTTCCAAGGCTATAGTCTTGCTGTTTTCCCAAAAAAATTTCAAAATTTTCGAAATTTCAAAAACTGCAAAAATACTATCTAGAGTGTGTGTCCGGGACTTATAATGCAAAAAATCCGGTCT
The DNA here is from genome assembly GCA_030220185.1 of Diploptera punctata. NCBI lineage: Eukaryota > Metazoa > Arthropoda > Insecta > Blattodea > Blaberidae > Diploptera > Diploptera punctata. The sequence continues at coordinate 491 of JASPKZ010006779.1, read as the reverse complement.
ATATCCAAAATTTCAAAATTGAGTTTTCCAAGGCTATAGTCTTGGTGTTTTTCCAAAAAAATGTCAAAATTTTCGAAATTTCAAAAACTGCAAAATACTATCTAGAGAGTGTGTCCGGGATTTAAAATGCAAAAAATCCAGTCTAAATCCAAAATTTGAAAATCGAGATTTCCAAGGTCTTGGTGTTTTCCAAAAAAATGTCAAAATTTTCGAAATTTCAAAAACTGGAAGAATGCTATCTAGAGTGTGTGTCCGGGATTTATAATGTAAAAAATCCGGTCTAAATCCAAAATTTCAAAATTGAGGTTTTCCAAGCTATAGTATTGGTGTTTTTCCAAAAAAATGGTTAAATTTAACGAAAGTTCAAAAACATCAAAAATACTATGTAGAGGATTGTGTTTAGGGTTAGACTACAAAAAAATCCGGTCTAAATCAAAATTTTCAAAATTGGATTTTTTTCAAATGTCCCAATTTTCGAATATTACAAAAAA
>JASPKZ010006778.1:0-10585 GCA_030220185.1 Diploptera punctata | reverse complement strand
ATTGAAATTATGTCAAAAAAACAAAAATCCCTGTGTTTCATAAATGGAAAATTTAATTAATCCACCAAACACTATATTATTGTATCATAAGTATTAACAAATTTATAAAAAATCTGTAATACTAATGTGAAATGTAGATAAATTTTTATGTTGAAAAAAAAATTGTTGTGAGTTAAAAATATAAGAAGAAGTAATACTAAGAACAAAATTAATATTCAGAACTGATTGTATATACCTGGAATAATCTGACAGATTGATGTTGTTGAAGGTTCGTCTGCATTTGAGCCCTCTTGAACCAATTTGCAGCGCAGTCGCTCCTAATGTTGCAGCAACAACAGATCTGCACATTACATAACATCACAAATTTGAAATATTTTAAAAACTACAATGAGTGGCAGCTCCAGGTTGAGAGAACCAGCTATAACAGCTGAGGGAACCAACATGCTTATACATGTCATCACTAGATAATCATCCAGTTTTATGATTAACACATGTGGATGTGTGGCCAGTAGCCTGGTAGGCCAAGGGCTTTCTAGGCCTGTCCACAATTAGAGTTTTATTATAATCAATAAGATTTTTAATATTTTCAAATATGGACATAGTCAAATTAAGAATGATCTATTTTACTGCAGTGTTGATTCTAAAGAAAAGAGTTACTTTTATTGGGAGTGTTAATTTTGAACTTAATGTAGGAAATTATTTTAACTGTAAACTTTGAAACTTTCAGAATCTTAACTCAATATAACTCTAATACGAGTATATTTTGAAAATTCTAGAAAGTTATTTATTAATTGATTAATTCCTTTTTAAAATTTATGGATTTTATGTGACACATTAATATGTTCAGTTAATTAACAGATGTGTTCATCATTTAATTACACAAATCCTACAACTGATTCACGTCTCAATTTTTTTCTTAACCCGTCAGCGTGGAGCAACGTGACGTGTACGCAAGTTGAAAATCTTCACCAAATGCGGAACAACGTGGCGTGTACGCTAGCTACACGCACTGCTTTAAAATGTAATTATGACCTTTGTGTTTACATTAACTATTTACCGTTTATACAAATTTTATGTATAGACTTCAAAGTTTATATTTGCATTTATTCTTGCGGCCTCTGACATTTTTCTTAAATTTATAACTTGATAAAGGATTTCTTATAAAACTAAATTTGTCTTTTTTTTGTAGATTAGCTTGTCTATCAAATTGAATCTATTTTCAAATCTCTTCATTTTTAATAATAATGTCGCAAAATTCAGTATATATAAAGGACCAACAAAGTCATTTCCGATTCACGCTACAGTACAGGACCACAACAGTAAATTTCAGAGATATATATATTTCAAATGATGATATCCTTACAATATGGAAAGGTAGTTAGTCTACAATTCAGTCAGTATCTAAAAGGTAAAGTGGTCCACTACAGACCTTAGAAGGTTCTTGGGATATTAGGAGGTTAAGGCTCCCACTTTTTCTAGACTATCGGTACTCGATGTAAGCCGAGTACTTATCTCTGTCTGACGGCCCATAACAAGCATCTGGTACTCATTTCAGTTAGAGGCTGAGTCAACCCCGGGGTCACAGTGCCGCCTGAATGTTTGGTTCAGTTTAAAAATCCTGATCCACCGGGACTCAAACCCTCGATCTTCCGGCTTGTAGCATGTTGATCTTTTAAGTCCACACCTCCGGTGAAACTATTATAGTCATATTTCATCAACTGGTTTCAGTTTGGAAACCAGAAGAAAGACATTGAAATTTAGGGTTGATGAAGGTCTTTTAGCACAACAGATCTGATGTGTAGAAAGACAATTTTTTGAAGGCACACGACCTAAAATAATGTTTCCAAAGTGTTAGAAAGACACATTTGGAGAAGGCTGCCCCCCCCTCTACAAGAAAGAAGGTCAGCGCATAGAATCAATGTGTTTGTAATAAACATGAACAAGTAAACACAAGGGGAAAAAAATACACTTATTGTTGCCCGAGTGTCAAACAGCTGGTTTACATTTTGAAGATTTATCACACCAATTTTTGAAGTTCACTCTTTTTTTTTTTTAAGACCCTTCTCTTTGTGTAAATGTTTCGTTTTGTTGTTAGGTAAAGCTGGTTCTCTGAATTCTTCAAAGAATCCCTAGTGCAATTCACTGTGTCACTTATGTGAGAAATTTACAAAAAGGACCTGTTTCAACTGTGGCACAACAACCATAAATAAGTCTGCAAAAAATGCAGAGATGTTACATGAGAACCGTAACAAATTTAATTAATTAAATATTATATTAAGGGTTCACCATAAACAAATTCCAGAAACATTTAAATTACTCAAGATATATCAATTTAAATGTGTTATTGGAATACTGGCACTGAACGGCTGAGTTTAAATACCGGTGAACTTCCTCCCGCATCATAGAATTCTCGGCCATTTAACTCCATCTGCTCTAAAGGGTTAATTTAAGGAAATGGTGGTATAATGATCCTTCCAGGAAATTCTCGTATAAGACTTGAAAGCATAATAATAGTCCCTTCGATTGGTTGCTGGCCAAAGGAAGGCAAGACCAGTGATGGGGCTGCCATCTTATAGCCATATAGGCATTTCTGGAGAAGAAAAGAAAATAAAGAAAAGAAGAAATTGAAGAAAGGAAAGGCTCCCTAGCCCTCGGATGCCCTAATAGCATTGGGGTTGAAAAAAACAAGAGTTAACTAAGAGAGGTTAGATAGTAAAGTTAAAAGAGTGCAAAACACAAGTAAGTGGAAGAAATGTTTTGCTCAGCTTGGGCACCTTGTGGTCGCCATCCACATATCCCCTAGATGAGGACCCCTGAGGGGGTCTATAAAGATAATGAAATCTCTGTTAAACAAGATGGCAAATTATCTTCTTGGGAAAAGATCAACACTGGAGTAAGACAGGGATGTGGACTTTCACCGGTGCTTTTCATTATATACATGAATAAGTTAATAGTAGTAGTAGTAGGACTTTATTAGACAAAAGTAAGATATTTACAATATTATTTACAAATATGGGTCGCACGGGCAGTAAGCCGTACGTGCTTTTGACAGTCCGTTACAATAAAGTAATAATTGCTACTAGTGTGAAGAAAAATAGACAACAACAAAAAAAAAAGCAATAACATTACAATTACATAAAGAAAATGCAATAATATTACAATTAAATAATAACACAATAGCATTATACACTAAAAAAGCATTAACATTACAATTACATAAAGAAAACACAATAATATTACAATTAAATAATAACACAATAGCATTATACATTAATTAATTTATATATAATTATTCAGAATTAATGTTATTGCATTTTGTTAACATATATTTATTCATGAATGAGTGTTGTTCTTATTTTCCGCGTTTTGTCCAGAAATTTACCCAAGTTTATCCAATTTTCTGGATTTACCAATAACTCGTAACATGCCAATCTTTCCCGATTTGAATTTAGAAATCTTTCCGGTAATAACTGACGTCTCCAATATTCTAAATCATTACATTGTCCTAATATATGTATCTCATCTTCAAATTTCCCGCACATTGGACATATTCGCATATCGTGCTCGTCGCTAATTTTTTTAAATTTCCATGCCCCTAGCCTAAACCAAGCAAGCCCTGATCTCTCTTTAAATCCTAGGTTGAGTATATACGATTCTTTTCCCCAGACGTGTTTTAGGTCTCTTTGTAAACACAGTGAGCGTTTTCCTGTATATTCGGCGAAAGTATCTTGTTGGTTTATATCTAAGTACCTCCTCCTTATTTTTCTCCACACGTTCTTGCGATTTTCAGTCCCTTTTTCCCATATCCAGCCCATCCCAATCTTTTGGAGTTCTCTCCTAACCTCGTCTGCCCAAAATTTAACATCTATGTTTTTAATTTGGTGGTCGTAACAAATTGCTCTAAGCATTGTTTGTTCACCTTGGATTACTCGCAACCAGTATTTGAGTACACGAATTTTACAGTTTATGCCATCCTGGAATGACCCAAATTCATATAGAATTCCACAGTTAGAAACGGCCTTACTAAGTCCTGTAATATATTTTAGAAAATGCGTATATACCTTATTTAGTATTTCCATTCTTTGGAAACCCCAAATCTCAGTACCGTAGTGCATTACTGGCCTGACCATCGCTCCATACATTTTTCTAATGTGCTGACTGGAATATCAGGCACTCGACGCAGAATGCCGAGTATGCTGTTAAGTTCTCCCCTCCCTTTAAATAATGCTATATCAATATGTTTTTTCCACTTCCCGTTCATTTTCAAAGTCGTACCTAGGTATTCAAAATGTTTCACGTTTTGAAGTACTTGATCTTTGTATTTCCATTCCTCTGCTCTACCATAAACCATCCCATTTTTAAAGGTCATTGTTTTTGTCTTACTAACATTTACAGTCAATCCCCAATTCCTACAGTATATTTCCAGTAGGTCAAGACCTCTTTGCAATCCCTTGATCGTCTTGGAATAGATAATTAAATCATCTGCATACAACAGGACTGGGATTTTAACATTTCCTATCTCCGGAGCCTCAATTTCTCCTTCTAGCATTACGTCTACAATATCATCAACGAATAGATTAAATAGCATTGGTGATAAAATGCAACCTTGTCTCACTCCCCGATTGGCTTCACTGCTCTCTGTAATGTGCCCTTGGTCTACTTTTATACAAAATTTAACATATTTATAAATTGACATTAAAGCATGTATCATTTTATGAGACAATCCTTTCCAATTTAATTTTTCCCAAAGTGCGCTTCGGTCCACAGTATCAAATGCCATCTTAAAATCAATGAATGCACAAAATAATTTAACCCGTTCATTTTCAGATTGTCATCAATTAATGTTCTCAGAACAAATACGTTGTCCACCGTGGAGTACCCTTCTCTAAAACCTGCCTGATATTTTGAGAGCCTATAGTTCTCTTTAGCCCATTGTCTCATGCATTCGTAAAGCACTTTACAATATATTTTTTCCGAACACTGACAAGAGACAAATTCCCCTGTAACTTTCTGGTACCTGTGTCCCACCTTTCCCTTTGTATAGAGGTTGGATGACACCTGTCGCCCAGGCTTCCCGATAATCTCCTCCATTAAAAAGTTTGTTGAACACAGTTTTCAAAACGTCTAATAATTTATTGGATGATATCATATTTTTCAAGAATTCCCCTGGTATTCCATCAATTCCAGGTGCTTTACCATTCTTTAAACATTTAATGGAAGAGACCACTTCATTTTTCGAAATATCCTGATCCAGTAATTGAATATGTATTGGGTCAGGAATCTCAACTATATTTTCTTGATTATATCTTAACCTCTCATTTCCCAGCACCCTGTCAAAGTAACTTTTCCATTCCCCGGGCGTTATTCTTGTCCGATTTATGGACTTTACTTTGAGTTCCCTTACCGCTTTCCATATGTCCGCAATGTTCCCACTTTCAGTCGCGACTCTCATTTCTTCGGATTTCTTATTTTGCCATGCTAGTTTTGTTTCTCCTAATAATTCTTTATATTCCTTTCTCTCTTGCGCATAATTTTTTCTGTTTTCATCTGTGCTTTCTTTTCTAAACTTTAAAAGACTACTTTCGACAAACTTCTTCTACTTTCTACATGCATTATTGTACCACCCCTTTGTCCTTCTGGTTTTTTGTGCATTTAACCTTGAATTTTTCCCCTGCTTTTTGAAAAGATTCTGTCAAAGTTTTAATAATTTCCACCCTGCTAAGATCATTCAATTGCAGATCCTGTATTAGCATTTCCAAACTCCTGATAAATTGATCCCTATTAGGTTCGTCTTCCGGGCATATAGGCCGTGGTCCAGTCGTTCTTCTACTCGACGTTTTGTCTACTGCTGCGGTAGACATCTTCAGGAGATACTGCGTGCTCTCTGTGAACTCCTCAACAGTCTGCAGCCGACTGTTGAGGAGTTCACAGAGAGCATGCAGTATCTCCTGAAGATGTCTACCGCAGCAGTAGACGAAACGTCGAGTAGAAGAACGACTGGACCACGGCCTATATGCCCGGAAGACGAACCTAATAGGGATCAAGACGCCGGCCGTGAAAGCCTACACTTATCCTGATAAATTCTTCTCTCCGGCCCTCGATCCATCTGAAACATGTAATTGGCCTCAATATTGTTGCCACCTCATCATTAACTGTCTCACTAATACCTTTCATATTTAAAATAAGTTTGTTTGGGAAGTGGTGTGATTCGATTCTGGAAACTATACAGAAATTACTTAGGACTGGAATCATGTCTTGTGTGCATATTGAATAATCGATTACGCTACCTCCATTTTTACTAATAAATGTCAGTTCTCCATTTTTATCTTCCCCATATTTCCCATTCAGAATTTCAAGTTCAAATGTATCACAAAAAGCTAACAATTGGTTTCCTTCTGAATTTATAATCTTATCTTTGCTTCTCCTACCCTCACCTCGTGTTTCATTATCATCCGATTTTATAGTGATATTTTCCTCCCCAATCTTACAGTTAAAGTCCCCTAAAATTAATATTCCCGCTTCCGGAAACCTATCTTTTATTTCTGCCAACGAGTCAGACAATTCAACGAAAAAATTTGGATTGGCATACCTGGAATTTAGTGGTTGGTGGTAAATAGACAACAGACACATTTCTGCTCGTCCTGTATGGTAATATATACAAATGGCCTCTTTCAAAGCAATATTTACCTTTTTAATATATGGGTCTAAGTTAGCTTTATATAAAATGGCAACTCCACCTGGATATCTACCTCTCTTCCCTCTGGATTGACTGCCCTTGAAATGACCTTTCATATTACATAGATTTACGCATTCATTAGCTTTTAACCATGTTTCACCTAGAGCTAATATATCAAAAGTCTCAATAAACTCTACACATCTGTCCATTGAAAGTTTTTGTTTTAACCCTTCGATATTCCATGAACCGACTGTCAACAAACCCTATTGTGTTCCCTTGTCATTAGTCTTACCTGTATTTTTCGAACTTCCCCCTCTCAATAGTTCCTTTTCTGCGGGTAAATTCAGAAGCCTTAGTGATTTTCTTGTTTGAGGTCTTGTGTCCGCCGATCGTTCACCTCTTAGAGGTGGGTATGTTTTTGCATTCGGCCGTTTTGTTCTGTATGTTTACTGGATTCCTGGGAGTTAGTATCGTAGTGCTCCCTCTCTCTTTCTCTCGTGTAGAATTTTCTCCCTCCTCTGCTGTAAGGAGACCACCTGCTGTTGTAGCGTCCCCTGTTGGTTTTGGGGACTCGCTGTCAATGACCTCTTCAAATTCATTTTCAGGGTTGTCCATATTTTGTAGTTGTTCCCTGCTCCAGATTTGTCCATTTATAATCAATTTATTATATTGCAGGATTGCATGGCAGCCCTGCCTCAAGCATGTGTCGCTTAAGAAAGTCCCTTTCGCGACGCACCTTCTCACTAAAGTCTTCGGCAATGAATAAATTAATAAATGAATGGAGGAAAACACAACAAGGATATATACCCATCAATAGGAACCTCAAACTCGATGCTATTCTTTTTGCAGACGATTTAGCTCTTCTGGCACTTTCCGAAAATGATTTGCAACGATCAATTTATAATTTACAAAAAAATAGGTGCCAAATTTAATATGGAAATATCAATTAACAAAACTAAAATTATGGCATTTCATGGGAAGGACCCCATACAAAGTAAAATCTGTCTCCAGAATAAAATTTTAGAGAGATCTAATCAATTTAAATATCTTGGATATTATCTCTCTATCTGGGATGAAAAGGATATCCCTGAAAAAGTTACTAGTTATAATAAAAGTTTAGGAATTATTAATCAAGTTATGAAACCATCCCTTGTACAAAAAAACACCAGATTACGTTTATATAACACTTTGGCTAGACCAGTGTTGACCTATGGTAGTGAAGCATGGACACTAAAAAAAAAACAACATGAAAGCAGAATAACGGCTTGTGAAATGAGATTCATGCGCAGAACAGCGGGTTACACCAGATGGGATTGGAAAAGGAACACCGATATCTTAAAAGAATTGAAGACTACGCCAATTTTGGAATATATTAAACAGTACCAACTAAATTGGAAACACCATCTTGAAAGATTGAGTTCAAATCGGATCCCCAAAGCTGTTTATAATTATATACCAAGAGGACGAAGATCACTGGGCCGTCCTATGAAACGCTGGAGGGAAAATTTTCTATAGGATCGTAACAGGCCTTGGCCTAATACTTGGAAGGAAGAAGAAGAAGGTGCAATAATGATACAATGAAAGAAGAGGATGATTATAAATATTATCAAAATATAAAATGCTTATTTAAATTGGTGAAATATTTATTTGAGTGAGAAAGTACAGAATACGAATAACTTGCTGCAAATTTAAATATACATTACATTTTTTATTATTTGATTACTTTACATGTATCTTGTATCTTAAAGCCTCAAATTGAAAACTTTTTACAAGGGAACTATCAATGTTATCATATCAAAACCTACCTTCATACTTTGTTTAGAATCCAAAGTACCAAAAAACAGCTACAAGTTCCAACTGCAAGTTCCTGAGATTAAGACTGGAATATTTTGTAGTATGGCAGCTCGACAGTAGCACTTGGACAATGTTATGTGTTGTTATCCCCACTTTCATTCCTACCTGCAGCAAGGGCTGCATAAGTGCAACGTTTAAATTTAATTTTTTCTCCCGAAAAACTTATATCTCAATTTCATTTACTTACAATTAAAACTACAATTAATTTTTTGTCTCTTGGATAAAAACAGAATGCAGGTCTTACACATTTCAAGGTCACTTTCAATATATAACATTGACAGTTGTCTTGTTAGTGCAATGGAAAGTAAAAGAAAATATATATATTTCCATAATGTCAAAAAACTTAAAGAAATAAATCATACTATTAACAAGAAATACTTACACTATTTCATTTTCGAAGAATCTGGATTGACCTAAAAGAATTAAATATAAGACATTTTGTAAAGGCGATAATATTATAGATAAATGCATTGAAAAACAAGTCAAATCACAGAAAATATATAGCAAGTATTTATGGAACAAATCCTTAAGAAAAATATTAGAAACTAAACATCCACAAATAATATCAAATATAAAAGACTATGGGGGGGAGGGAAACACACACACACAAAAAGTTAAAATAGAAATAAAAAGACATAAATGAAACTGGATAGGACAAAAATTATAGTAAGATAATGAAGCCATTGAGAAAGTAGCATTGGAATGGAATCCTCAGGTCAAAGAGGAAGAGGAATAAAATAAAAATAAAAATAAAAACCTAGAAAAGAATTGTACAAAACAAAAATGCAAGGATAGGAATAAACTGGAAAGAAGACAGCATAGGAGACTCTTTATAGATGCCCTATGCTCCTGATTGAGAAAAATTGATAATTAAATCAGATAAATAATAGAATAAGTGCGCACAAGTTGTGCAGAAAATATACAAGTTACATAAGTTTTGAATAAGATATATGGGAGTTAAACTCTATCAACACATCAATCTTTATATATATTTTATTTGAAAATACACATTTTTATTAGGTTTTAAAGTTTCAGAGATACTCAATTGTATAAAAATACTACTGATAAACTTAAGCTTTCAGACCAGGCCTGGAAGACACAAATGTTCTATCGGAGGAAAGAAATCTTGATAAGCCTCTCTTACCATTAGATTCAATCCATAGAAACATTAACTTGAGTGTTAGATAAAACTTAAGAAAATCTTTAATTCTTGATTTAAAATTGATAATAATTAACATTCAACTTCACTTCTTCCCTCTTCCTCATCCTCACTTCAAACTGGCAAATTTATTATTGATTCTATAGACGATTATCGAATATGAGTTATATTAAGTAAATATACCAAAATGAATGTTTATTTCTTATCAAGTTAAATTAATGTTATGAGTGGCACTGTTCACATATTTTCCACTGCTATTTTCAATTCATCAGTTTAAAAATCTGACACACAAACTATTGATTGAACATTAAAAAAATAATCCATTAATATTATAATTCTTCTTCTACCCATTAAATTAGGGCCTTTATTTTCTTGTTAGAATCTTTACCAGCCCAATGGACAGCCTTAGAGTTATTTACCTTGTGGATGATAACACTGGGGAACCGGTGAATTTTGGTGCCTTATGTATTTCACCTATATTTATGGTGGTATATTTGGGTCACTGATTCCAAAGATGATTTCAGTTCGTCCTATCAGCTCTAGTTTTGAGGATAAGTTTAATTAAAATTATATACCAGTTCAAAATACTGGTCCAAATATACAACTATATTACTCGCATACAATTAAATACCAAAGAACAAATACTTTTCTTTTTCATGAAAACAACTGGATCTATATAACTCTCCATAATTTATTTACACATTAAGTTCTCGTTTTTAGAATCATAATTTCCTCCACAGGTCGCAGAATCCCCCGTTTCTGTGATTTCCTCCGATGCAATGATCTTGGACATTCTCGGTGGATGGTCCAACAGTAGTCCGCCATATAGTATATCCACCGTCCACGATACCTTTCTTCCATTGTACTTAATTCATGGTTGGAAATTGAAAACGCTC
>JASPKZ010006777.1:0-19353 GCA_030220185.1 Diploptera punctata | reverse complement strand
GACATTGTAATCTGTTCAGTTAATAACTATAACTTTTCTTCTCACACTTAAAGTTTGCCGTCTTCAGTTCCATTTTATTTCTATATTCCATCTCCTTCTTCCAATCCTTCATTCTAGTTTGACACCAGTTTTCATTTCCATCTGGTCTGCCACGTTTAGTTATTCCAGAGATGACCATTGATATATATTGCCATTGTATTTCCATTCTCTGCACATGGCCATACCATTTAAGAGTCGATTTTCATCCTCTTAACACATTGTAAAGTTATTCCTCTCCCAAGGAATTCTAAGATAACAAAATCAACTGTTATAAATATATTTGGAACATATGTAATGATCTAATTAATTAACTTGCACTGCAACCCGTAGGTCCATGGATGCAGGACATATCTCTCCATAAATCATATCCTGAGTTAATGGTTTGGCAATCATCCCCTGAATAACACTGGTCAACATGATTTTGTTCTCTGAGTACAATCGTTGTACGTATGCAAGTTTGTATCGTGTTTACAAAGATGTATTCGGAATTTCTCAAACCATCAGTTATTTATTTTCAATTTCAATTAATGGTTTTAAATAATTATTTTTTGAATAAACCTAGATTTCTTCCCGGAAAATCTTGGAGCATGAGCGATGAGCAAGGATAACACTTTCTAAGGAGATTTGCTATGGAAAAGGAGGAAACCAGGCAAAGGTAATCCTATATGCTGACCGCTTATGTTGACCATCAAGAGGATGTTTCACAGGCGAAATATAGCAGGAAATCGTCATTAATTACTTCCTAATGAAATCCGAATGTTAGAATATTTGTATACGAATGTAGAAAATTAAGTATTTGAAATATAATAAAGGCCGTCTCTCGCAAACTGCGTGATGGAAAAAAAAAACCGATATCATATTTGAATTAAGGAAAAAAAATACTATCAGAATCACATATTTTTCTTTCTGAAACAAAAAAAAGTTCTTTGTTGTAAGCTCAGTGTAATTACTTTCTTCAAATCAATTAATGTATTCCCTCCCTCACCTTGCCTACCTAATAACGCTTTACCTTGATTTTCTATAAGGATTACAGGCCTCATAATATTTCACCACCGTACCATACGTCCCTGACCCTCGCAGCAAATGATATAACTGTTATTATATCGCTTTCCAATAAGGTCATATAACTCAACATTTTTGTAGTCGTCCCATTCATCGTCAGTTACTCTCTCTAAAAAAAATCATAACAATATATTTCATTCAAAAATTCAAACGCGATCCTCTCCCTAAATCAAGTCCATGCTTCACATCATATAATATACGGAATAAAACACGGGCACAAAAAAATATGTTTTTTATCTCAGAAAGAAAAATGTGATTCTGAAAGTATTTTGTCTCTTGAATTCAAATATAATATCCGGTTTTTCTCCACACGCAAGGTTTTCCGAAGATTCCACCCTTTAGCCGGGAACCGCATTTCAGACTGGTTTTGGATAACTTTAATCTCGTATGAGATCGAAGATCTTCTTGAGTCAATAAATGAGGCTCAGATGAACAGTTTTGATCAAAAGTTGTTCTCCAAATCTATTTCTTCTTCTTCTTACTATCCATCGAATCCAGCCTCTCTTCACTATGGTCAAATGTTCTGGAGATTTGGTATAGGCAATTCTTCGCAGGGTGGAACTGGTCTCATTGAATATGCAAGTCAGGGTACACCACTTGATTTTGACATCTACCTTTAATGTTTGTTAAGCAGAAAAAAAAATCAAATAATTTGAAAATTGAAATAAAAAAAATTGGGTGATGGAGAAATTCCGAAACAATTTGAAAGCACATAAAAAACTGCATCAAGTACAATTGGTACTAAGAGCGAACGGTTGCCAGGGTAATAAGTCTTAGGATATATATTTTTTCAGTTAATTTTTTTAGATGTTGGGATAAAAATAGTCTCATGTAATGCATAATAACACGCATTTTCAGGATAAACCAATTTTACACGCTTTATATCAGCTGACCCTAGCGGTCTTCTATCTATGTGACGATCTTTCAACGCGATTTGCAACCACTTATAAACCCCCCCCCCCTCATTGGATCACTTGAAACTTGTATAATACTTGTAAAGGACCTCGGCAATCAAAATATTCAATACCTTTTTTTTTTTCTAAAATCCTTTCATAACTCAGAAAATAAAAAGTGTCTTGTATCTATGTACACAAATCTTTGAACACAAATTTTTTCCACCCACTTAGAACTTGGATCGACTTGAAATCTTTGAAATACTGTAACGGACTCGTGGCCAATACAAAAAATCGCATACTTTTTTTTTTCAAAAAATACAAAACAAATCCTGTCCAGAATCGTCAGAAAATAAAAAAGTGTCTTTGTATCTATGTAAACAGAATCTTGAACACGATTATTTTCACCCAATTATCAACATTGGTCGATGAAACTTTATGTATACTTGTAATGACCCGTGACAATACAAAGATCTTATTTTTCCTTTCTAAAACTCCTGCCAATCATCAGAAAAAAAAATTCAAACTGGTATATATGTTGCGGGACTTGTCGAACTTTTAGTCAGTAGTTGTAAGAAGCTTCATATGGGTAAGAGCGGTGAACTCCTGGTGTATATAGTTTCCAGTATCCCTAGGTCGACTGGTTCCAAAAATCCCGGCCTTTTGGGGGAGTTTTTTTTTAGAATCTTTTAGCTCATACGACAATAGTATCGAATTAAAGATATTTCATATTTATACTACATATACATCTAAAATTTAAACTAAAAATAAAAATAAAACAAAACACTTTTAAAAAATAAAACTAACACGCTTTTATTAGAAAACCGAATTTAAAAAATTAAAAAATAATTTTAATTTCCAACAATTCTTGGGATAAAATTAAAGTGTCAAAAAAAATCATTTCACACACATATATAATAAAACAATAGAGTTTATTCAACAACAAAATAAATAATTTTTACCATCAAAAGGTGGTGTGCCCTGTTTAATGATTTTTACAATTTTGTCCATTCTTAATACTTACTTTTACCAAATATCTGGGTTTTTTACCAATAATTAATTGATATCGAAGCACCCACACGCTTTGATGGTAAATTTATATTTTTGTTGATAACTCTAGATTTTATGCTATAGGTGTTGGAGATGAAGTTGTGACTCACTGTTTAATTGTCATCCCAAGCGTGTTGGAAATTATAATTATTTTTTTTTTTTTTTAGTTCGGTTTTTCTACTAAAGCGTGTTGTTTGAAATTGTTTAAAACTTTATTTAATTTTAATTATTTTTGCTTCTCAATCCCTGGTCCTTTTTTGAATCGATGTTCCTAGGTATTGAATTCATCTCTTTCAAAAATTTCCCTGCAGTTTCATGACTGTTTAATTCCTTATATAATGTAATTTTTCTTGTGTGATTAGATTAATATAGGCCTATTCAGTCTTATCGATGTTATATCATAATCACGACATAAAAAGAAAATAAATGCCTGAGTCGGATTTGAACCCGTATTTCTCGCTAACTTTATTCGTTACACGCTCTAACCAACTGAGCGAATTATATATATAGGGCTATAGAACCCTATATAATTTTTCCATGACCTTTTGGTTTCTTGTAATGTAGGATCGATAAAGATAAGTAAACAAAATTTAATATTTTCAAGATAAAACCTCAACAGGTAATTACTAAAAGATAATATTTGACTACTACTGGTGATATGAAATTAAATTAAAAATAATCAGAATGCTAGGATCAAATATTAAAGAATTTGCGTTCCGTAATTTCGTCGTAACTGACAGATCTTCTAAAGTGGCATTTTCAATATATTACAGATTATTAATTTGGGGCTTAGGCATGTTTGGTTTTGGAATATTTGTGATGGGTACAGATTTCTCTGGCGGAGTCTATGGTATTTAAGGGTCCGGACTTGATGGCAAAACAGGTTCGGCCCCAAAATACCATCTGTTAAATTTTCTGAGTATGACTGTGTCAGCATACTAATTCAACCTTGGGAAGACGCCGGATCACCACGTTGCACAAAACTATGCAGGCATCATAAACAAATACGACATTTTAAATGCAAATATCTCGTGCCATTAATGTAATAAATTCGGTGCATGACACTCAGAGAGTCATCACGCGTACTGTTACTGGCTAGCAGATAATTACAGAGTCACATGATCACTGGTTAATTCCCATATCTATGACAAGACCATGACTCACTTCCCAGTCATGTCCGGGACTGTCTATCGGTGCCATTATTTAAATCCAAATTAAACTGATATCTTAAGTTCCACACAATGAAAACATTAACTCCATAACAACTATATCTCAGCATTTTGAAATAATCATCTAAGAATCTTTATTTACGTTTATTTTATTTAATATTATATTTTAATTTTATTATACATTCAAATGTTTTTGTTAGTATTAGCTAGTATTAGATTACATCAGCAATATCTTTTGTTTAGTCTATATTTTAATATCTATGCATGTAATTGTGTGTATAATTTTACTATTCGCTGGTTGAATGGAAGAGAAGGCCTTATGGCCTTAAACTCTACCAGCTAAAAAAACCGCATTATTATTGTTATTTATTATTATTATTATTATTATTATTATTATTATAATATTATTAATTATTATTATTAATTATTATTATTATTATATAAAGTGTCAAAATAGAACAACAAGTAAATCAATTCTGCAGAGAAATGGATTTTGGAGGCGTTTCAGCTATAATTTCTAGAAGAGATAAAATAAACGTGTAATTAAACAAATATGAATATTCAGACTTAAATTGAGGATTTTATAAAAAAGCAGTTAAAATGGTACAAGTCGTATATAAAGGACAGAAGACATTCCAAGAAAAATAGTAGAATAGGAATAGGTTCTCTTGTTACAAGAAGAAGAGGATAGCAAAAAGTAATGTGGATTGAAGGGGTTTTGAGCAGAATTGGAAGATGCCGACCTGGAATGACAGAGATGTGGAAGAGAATGCCAGTTGATTAATACTAATAGGGTCATTAGTTGTGGTTTTAATGCCTCCCACTACCACTTCTTTTTGTTGTTCGTTTTCCGCGCTGGGACAATAGATAGAGTCGTTAATGTGGTCTTGATCTATTTCAGTTTTGGCAATCACTTCGGCAATCACATGTTATAACCCCAGTCACTGTATCTCCCGGCTCTGAAGTTTAGGTTATACGAGGGATAAAGAAGAGACAATCTCCCCTGTCTACTGCCAAATAAGGAAATGATGGAAGTGGGAGTGACCGTCTGTCCACAAACAATCACTGCTCTTGACGCAGCTATAGCGCGCTAGTAAGGTTTGAAATTGCTGATATATTCTCAGCTATATGTCAGCTAACCGCATATATAAAGCGGCTCCTCTCACTGAATGTCCATATCGGCCAACACTGTCGTGAAAACGTCAGGGTTGGAGAAATAATGTGGGTCTGGACTATAGTAGACGTAATTCTTGTATTTGGTATACAGAGAGGAGGGTAGTATGAATGTATGTTTATGTGTTAGTGTAGTGTAAAGTGCGTTGTGTGAGGGAGAATGGACAAGGATAAACTCCGTGCCGGCAAATAACCTACTCCTGTCGAAAAGCATCAAGTCGAACGCCAGGTTTAAAACGTCTCCATCCGACAGACGAATCGCTATGATTATTACCACTTGCATTCTCAATATATGTAACTGCGCAAGGGATTAGAAATTTAATTCAGGAATCTCAATGCAGGAGTCTAGGGGTTAAAAATGCCCATCACGCAGGAACTGCATAAACTAAGCGAATTCTCAGAGGTAGAATTTAATATTACGCCATTTTGCCTTCCTTACGGAATATATATTTATTTTGTTAACCCTTAAATTGGTAAAACACTGACTGACGGATAAAGGCGAAGTCTAGCTCTCACCCAGTGTGCTGCGTATGTTAGAACCCACTAGGGCTACTTGGCAGCTAGTTAATAGTGGCTATCATTAACGGACTGGTTGGTAGTTCAATAACCCGAGCCTATTTGGCGGCGCTAGCGTTTGTGGTGCAAATGGTGATGAAATTTGGACAGAGGTAGGGATGTGATGACCTGAAGCAGGACATCAGAAACTACATTGGCTTTCAAGCCGAGAGTCGGAAATCCAGCATGTGGAATGAGCCACGCTACCCCAGGGTGAGAGCACATCGCAAATCTCTGGCTGGATTTAATGAGGAGTAAATCGGATGAATATGTTTTCTATGTACAGCAAGCCGCCACTGGGGCAAGCGTCCAATACTGCGTACCATAAAATTTGTATGCAAAGATGTAAATTTGTGCATCATGCTTAACATTTTCAGTTATCATGGCATCAATATGGAGGAAGTTGCGCTACGTGTGTGTAGGTCTGTCATCCTTGTGAGAACGCGGTGCTTGAAAAATTATTTGTCAAACACTTATTCGGTATAATTTGTATTCTTTCGTTTAATGCTGTTTTGCGAGGATGCCCCAGGCCTCACAAATCCGTACAGTTTGGTAAAACAACAACACTTTCTCTTTCTCTCTTAGTTAATTTGAATGTGGACGGACCGCAGTGAAAACCGTATCTTGTAATAACTGTTATTAGTAAGTATATTGTATAATATATCACACACATTTAACGTGATTTCAATTTTGTCGTCTTTCTTCTGATTTATTTAAAATATTAAATTAACTGAACCAACTGATGTATCCAAAAGGATACATTATGAATTTAAGGGTTAAAAAATTACAGAGAAACTCAATTTCTAATTTCGCATATTTGAAAACAGTCGGACCGCAATGAAAATAAATCATTGCCTACATTACGATATAAACTTACAATTATTATATTTTTTCATTTTACTTATTCTACGAAATATAAACACCATAAATTTTCATTATTTAGGCGTAGCCAGCGCACACCGTGTTTTAGCTAGTATTAGATAGTATGTATATTTTAGTATATGTGACAAACAATTTAAACTACTTTCTTTCCGAAACATTCGTTGCTTTAAAAAAAAATGTTAATTAATGTAACTTATACCCGATTTAATCTTAATTTAATTTGTATGATATACTTGGGATGAAGTAAACTGCGTTGCTAGGCCGATGCTACTTGTCACTGTCAACAGTTATTCGTCTCATGGTTACAAAGGCAGTTTTGTTTTACAGTTCAATATGATGGTAAGGTACACTCGGCGAGACATCAGATTGTTACGTTCCGGATATCGCTCTAGATTCAAATGAAAAAAAAGAAGAAGAAGGGGTGTCGCCATGCAGATAGGACTGTTTGTCTATATACTATCTAGTCTAGATACACAAACCTTGACACTCGATCCTATCAGCCATTGTCCCCTTTATTGCCTTCCTCACCACACTGTGTATTTTCATTATCTTTACAAAATCTTCTTTAAACGTCGCAGCTGGACAGGACAGGGTCGTATGGATGGTGAATTAAAGAGGGACAAGAAAACTACGTGGTAGGAGCCCCATAGGGAGGTAAATAGGTCAAGAAGAAAGTAGGGAAATAACATTTACCATTACTTCAGTGAAGTAAATTATACAGGGGGCACGCAATAGAGTAATTGGTTAAGGCAGTACGCTACAACCCGTAAAGCCGGGGGTTCGAGTCCCCGGGAGCCAGGATTCTTAAACGTGCCTCAAACCTTCTGGCGAGACCATGGCCATGGGATCGACTCAGCCTCTAACTGAAATGAGTACCAGACTTTTTGTTATGGGGTAAAGGCGGTCGTCACGCAGGCTGAAAACGCGGCTGCTGATTGTCTAAAATGATAGCAGCCTTAACTCATACTACCCCAAGGGTCCTCTTTGAGCGCTTGTAGTGGGATAACTTATAAACCTTACCAATGATTGGCAAACATTATGAACATTTGTGGGATGAAGACCAAATATGAATGAAACGAAGTCCATGATTATAGGAAGGAAACCAAGGAAGATAGAAATAAGGATTAAAGAATGAGCCCATTGAGCAAGTGGAGAGCTTCAAATACTTGGGTTGTACAGTAGTAACATGAACTGCGCCAGAAATAAAACAGAGGATAGGCAATGGCAAAAGAAGCTTTTAAACAAGCAGAGAAGCATTTTCTGCTGACCTTTGGCAAAATAATTACGGAATAGGCTAGTGAAGTGTCTTTGTGTGGAATGTACGCAGAGGAAACTGCTGTCAGAAATAAAACAGAGGATAGCAAAATGCAAAAGAAGCTTTTAACAAGCAGAGAAGCATTTTCCTGCTGACCTTTTGGCCAAAATAAATTACGGAAGAGGTCTAGGGAAGTGCTTTGTGTGGAATGTGCAGGGGAAAAGCGACTGGAAGCTTTTGAAATTTGGATAATATGAAGAAGGATGGAGCGTATGAAATGGGCACAACAAAAATAAAAATAAAGATGGTGCTAGACAGAGTGGGTGAAAGAAGAACAATGCTGGAACTCACAAACAAGAGGAAAATAATTGGATTGATTCACTGGCTAAGAAGTAAATCCCAGCTGACGGATTACCCTGGAAGGAATGGTCAACAGAAGAAAGTTATAGGTAGAAAAAGACATTCAGATAATAGACAGTTTTTAAAATAAATGGTTTATATGCGGATACCAAAAGGGAAGGCTGAGTTTAAGAATAGAGTGGAAAGTGCTGAGTTTTTGCAGTGAAAGACCTGCTCTTGGGCAAGAACACACTCATGTATGTATATCTCAGGATAAAGGTATTTGGAGAAGGTTTATAGTTGCTCGCGTCCATGAACCTACTAGTTCGATAGTGTCAGTCTTAACTAATCTATACTTTAAACAAGTTGGTTTTGTTTATATTGTTTCTGTTGTTTCCCACTGGTTACTGAACTTTAACTGCTTGTTTTAAAAGGTCTCCCTCATTTAGGTTAGTGACTGGACTGTATTAAAACTGGGCTGGATTCAATAAATCAATATATATTTGATCGTCATCATCAAACAACAATCACGGATTAAGCCCGGTCCCTCATAGATTCTCCATTAAAAAAGTTTGAATCCATCTCGTTTTTTCGGTCTACCAACATTCCTGTCTCCTTTTGGTTTGTAACTAAGTAATAATTTTTGGTATGCGTTCATCTTTATATCTTTGAACATGTTTCTGTTCCAGTTTTTGTTTTCTAGAGTATTTTTATTTCATCTAAAAGTTTAAAAATATTTAGCTCATTTCTAATAATTTTGATGCATCCCTTAATTAAGGTTGCTGACTCATAGACTACAGGATATACAGGGTGTCCTTAACCTTTAGGGTCAAATTATACAAACAATAGAGGGCTCCATTTGAAGCATTTTGACATGAGAGACCAGTTGGTCGGAAATGAATATTTGGGACGCCACGCCATCTTGAAAGTATGAGAGAGTTCGTTTCTGTAAGCTGCTTTAATTGTCATAACAAAGTTGCCTGGTAACGTTTTGATTTATTTATTTTGCCTGCTTATAAGACGTTCATGTATGAAACTTCAGTAGAAACTGAAGAGGAACTCTGCCGCTGAAAAATGTGCAACGGACACGCAGGGATTTTTTGGGAGGTGTGCAACAAAATGTCATGCATCATTGCAACAGGGTGGTCGCCACTTTCAACAACTGCTCTGAGCTCTAAGTTTGGTGATGAGTGTAAAAATAATACAGCTTGCAAATGTTCAAGATGGCGTGGCATCTAAAATATTCATTTCCGACCACTGGTCCTCTCATGTCGAAATACTCCAAATAGAGTCCTCTATCGTCTATATAATCTTGACCCTAAAGGATGGGGACATCCATTTACAATTCTACATCGATGCCCGATACGGTAAACTTCTGATGTCTCCGAGTGTACAGCCTTTGAAATAATTGATGGTGCACAAGATAATCTTCAAGTCTCAGAACGAAGCCACTGCGCATGATCAGAGATCAGTTATTTTGGTTCACAAGTAACTATTTGAGAAACTAAAATCCGTTCTATTTCGTTTGTGTGTCGTGCAATGGAAAACAATTTCGTGTAAATAAGTAATGCGGTAAATACTGAAATTAAAAATGAAGGCAGAAAAAAATGAACACAAGAGAAAGAAAAATTAATTGAAATAAAGACGAAGAGAAAAAAAAAGCAAGGATCGAACACGTGAACCCTCATGCAAGGGAAACAGAAGCTCCCTCCACTAGACACACCAACCATCTCTCCTAGAAACTGTCTGTATGAAGCGATGCAGTATTTTAGAACTTGTATAATGAAATTAGATATTAATTTAAATTAATCAGACGCATTTTTATTAGTAATGGAAATAAATAATTGTAATTATGGCCATGTGTTTTAATAAACAAGTTATGATACGTTACAATCGATATTCATTTTTCTATATATATATATATATATATAATATATATATATATTAAATGTACACCACCGCTGTGGTCCCGAGGTAACGTGCTGCCTTATCAACGCAGCGGGGCCCGGGTTCGATCCCAGGTCGGGGCAGTTTTTCTGGGTGAGGTTTTTATCGGGGGTTTTCCCTCGCCTGTAAGACAAATGTCAGGAAAACGTTAAGGGCCCACACGGTCCTCCGAAATCATATGGGTATCATCACCATCATCATCTTAATCATTATTATTATCATCATCATCAATCCTCATCCTTCACCGGTATGGAAAGCAACGGGAAGCTACCACACACCTACAATTCCTCTAGTAAAGCTGCAAATCATAGCATGAAAATTGCAGTGAAGGACCTGCCCTCGGGCAGAATTACTATGGATGGATATACATATATGAGCTGTTTCCTTTAATTTATTTATTTCCATATATTCCCATTCCATATATTATTCTGTCCGAGGGCAGTTCTTTCACTGCAATCATAGCAGTTTCATGCTATTGCTTTGCAACTTTACTAGGGAACTGTAGGTGTGGTAAGCTTCCCGTTTCTTTCCACCCCCGGCGCAAGAAAGATGATGATAATGATAAGGAGGATGATGATGGCCGCATGATTTTTTCGGGGACCGTTTGGGCCCTAAGCTTCCTGAACGTTTATTATTACAGGCGAGGAAAAACCCCGAAAAAAATCTCACCCAGGAGCCTGTCCCGACCAGGAATACTTCCTTATAGATATATACAAATTTCTTTAATATAACGAAGTCTGGTAACATGCAGACATTATGAAAATTAAACGACGTTATTAAAATAATAATAAATAATAGAAATAATATATCCGACCAGAATCGAACGGTGGGCCCGCCGTCGTCGGAAAAAAAACATCTTACTACCGACTGCTCCACTGAAGCGAACGAATACGAAGCTGCCTGCATGAGAGAAACTTACAGCATCCGCCTTTATACTTAAACGAGTCCAGAACATATACAACGTACTGGTGTGAATCCGCTCTTCTCAAAACTCTTAACTTTCCATCATCAAGAGCTGCGCCATCATTTTCTTTCAAAGGCTGTACATTAGCATCATATTGAACTGTAAAACAAAACTGCAATTTTGTTAACCATGGAAACGCATAACTGTGTTGACAGTGACAAGTTAGCATCGGCCTAGCAACGAAGAAGACACTTAAAAATTTACTTACGGTAAACTCAATATAATCACGGGTTCGATGACCTAATGCCACTTATATGCAATATTCCTTATCAATGAGGTGTTTTATTTTTCACTTACTAGTGTGCCTGTTAAGTGTTCCATACTTTAAAATAATATGTAAATATTTGTTTAATAAAATTATTTTCATGCAAATTTGTTTTATTTTCTCAAGGTCCACCATTGCAGGAAAGCTTCCTCAGTAAGTCGAATTTATGGCCAGATCTTACTTATTTATGGAGCAATATTTTTATTAATTAAATATATGTATTGAAAAAAAAACATGGCAGAAGCTAGAGAGATTTCTTAAAATGTCCCGATTCAGGTAAACCCTTAAATCTAATGGTCGGATTTAGCTGATTTTTGGAAAATACTTTTCTCTTTTGAATTTCAATGGTATAATAATTGTTGGAGTTTGTTGGGAACAATAAAAAAGTGATCCAATTTTGTTAGTTAACGAACTTTAAACTTTCTATTCTTAATTGATTACTAGACATGTCGAGTTTTTGGTTGCCGAAAAAAATTGCGGCCATTACATTTAACACATACACATACACACACACACAAACTACACACACTCACTCTCATCTCTCTCTCACACACTCATCTCACACAAACTACTTCTCTCTCTCTCTCTCTCTCTCTCTCTCTCTCTTGATCTCCCTCTCGCCTCACACACACACACACACACACACATATTTACTCTCTCATACACAATATACACATATATTAAATATATAATATAGTTTATAAACAAATATGTATGATTAGATTTACGAGTTACGTAAATTAGGTAACATGTTAATATATAATTAGGAATAGAAAATAGTTATTAAGTTAAGAGATAGTCTAATTAATAATGAAATATGTAATATAGTGTATAAAAAAAATTATGATTAGATTTAGAATTAAGTAAACTAAGTAATTAGGAATAGAAAATAGTTATTTAGTAGGGATACTCTTACAAATTTATATTAAAAATGTATGTACTGTTATGTAATATTGTAATATAAGTCATTTATGTAACAGCTTTAAACAAAGCATGCAATGTACTTTGTAATGGGGCATGCTGTGGATTAAATAAGAAAAAAATACCACACACCACATCCAAACTCTCATCTCTCTCTCTCTCTCTTCTCTCTCTATCTCTCCTCTCTCTCTCTCACACACACCACACCCACTCACACACTGCTTCTCTCTCTATCTCTCTCATACACCCAGACACGTACAAAGTATAATAATATTTACACTTTGTATATTTATTTATTTACGAATGAATGTTGTTCGTGTGAATCAAAATATAATATTCTATGGGCGGTAATGTTGGATTTTCACACCGAAAGAAAAAAAAATACCCCACACACACATCAAACCCTCATCTCTCTCTCTCTCCTCTCTCTCAACACACCACACACACACTACTACACACTGCTTCTTCTCTACTCTCCATACCCCGACACGCAAGTATAATAATATTTAACCTTGTATATGTATTATTACGAAGAATGTTGTTCTGTGAATCAAAAATATAATATTCTATTGGGGCGTAATGTTGGATTTTTCACACCGAAATTCTGTGATGCTAAATCTTAATAATAATTTATGATAGAGTAATATTTTGACATTAAATGTATGTTTCCTTATAAACGACATAACATTGAGAAATATAATATGGAATTAAACCGCGTATCATTGAAATAAAATGAAAAATTGCCACCATCATCCGGTATCATGACAGCTGTCGTTGCTTTCCGCGACACCAAACGTCATTCCTCTCTATCCATCCATGATTTTCCTCCAATCATCTGACAATCATAGCCGCTTGCACACACTCTATCCAGGGTTTTTTTAGTTTTCCTTTTTCTTCTTCCTTTCCATTGGGACCCCATCCCCTAATAATTTAGGCGATCTTTGTTTTGTCAGTCTTTTGACATGGCCATACACATGTAGTATTTTCTTTCTATAATATCTATGATGTCCGGCTTCTCTAGCACACCCATCAATTTCCTTTATTTTTATTTAGTATTCTATCTATTCTTAGATTTTCCAGCTGATTTTCTTAAAAACATTCATTTTTTGTACTTAAAATATTTTCGTTTCCTAGTAAGAATATTTTCCAAACTTCAGCACCATAATTATTTTAAAATGCTCTGAACTATGGTTTTAAAAAGGCATTCTTCAAAAAAATCAAAGAAATTCTACCATTAGTATGAAGGTTTGACAGAAGTCTTGATTTAAAAATCGCTCTTTATCCACGCCATGTTATTTTTTCTTTCTCGCAACGTAAGTGAATACATATTACTTAATTAACCAACGAAAATATGTGAAAATTTTAAAGACTTAATTAACAGAGGAAGAAAAATCAAGCTTTACCGTGGCATCAGACCATCAGTTCAGCACAATCGATAATACAATGTCAATCTTGTACAGAGAAATTATGAACTACAAAAACTCAACATCTTAGTAAGATATTGAAAATTTAAATCTTATAAAGAAGCAAGGGACACCCAACACCTGTATAAAATCTACCAAAACCTTCTGTACCATTGTAAATGTGAAGCAGTAATTGCTTTGTCCCACGTTGTGGCGATATTTTGAAGTAGTAATTTCTCTTCATGCCCGATGTTTGTAACAATTTTGAAGAAGATTGGTGTCCCAAAATGAATACTGATTCAGGTTTGGTTAGTTTTCGGTAGAGCCGGATTCTCTTCTAGGGTCGTAGTTGGTACACTGGAATAGGAATGTAAGTGGTATGATTCTTCAACCGTCAATTACAAATAAATTATTTTCTTTTTCTTGATCAATTATTCTTCTTGTAATTAAATATTACATTTATCAGGAGATCTTCTCTTGCTTCTATATTTGTTGAAAGTTGTATGCAGAAGACTAGTGTAATTCTTTTATAATTTTAAAGAACGTATTACATCACCTGATGTTATATTTAAATTCTAATTGGTTAATAGTCCTTTAAATATAAGGTTTTAAATTGATTTGTTAAATACGAAAGTTAATTGTTTTAACATCCAATCAGAGTTTGGTTTACTTTCATTTTAGAATATGAAGTAAAGCAAGTGTTCCTATTACAGTTATAACAGAAGGATTTATAATTTTGACAATAATGACTTAGAACAATTTTTAAAAGCATTATTTACAAAACTGTTAGGTTAGTACAATTTGTTTATTGTTACTGATACATTTTTATTCAACAATAACCAAACATAAATTATTTAGATGTTTTTATTATTTAAGTTATTATTAAATATTAAAATAAATTATAAAAATCCGAAATTTTAACTTAAACTTTTATATTTATTAATAATATTAAAATTCTGCTATAAATGCTGATGGTTGGAAGACTGTCTTCTGAAAAACCTACATTTTATTGTTCGGCGATGTTTATAAACAGATGTTTTAGTTGATGACTAATGAAAGGATACGAATTTTATAATTTAATATCTTACAAAATATGTATTCGGTATCGACCTGTACATCGAAAGGAGGATCCACCGACATCGCCTCAAACGAGGCTTCCATTCCACATCGAGGGGGAAACAGTGTTCACTCCGGACCTGTGTGTGCCGAGCTAAATGAGAGAGACGCCGTCCTCAGATGATCATCCGACTCCCACCTGCTCGACAAAAATGGCAGCTGGAATGGGAACAGGACTCTCATGGACAACAGACATTCCAGTTTTTCCTGAGAGTCCAGAGACATATGCACACTCCGTGGATAAATCCCGAGGCATCATACCATACAGGCACTCTTTGGCCATGGACTATTCCGCTCCAAAATGTACGAAAGAGGACTTGCAGATTCACCTCTCTGCGAATGTTTTTAACCCCGAGGAGACGAGGATGTAGTCCACGTCCTCTATCACTCTACCAAGTACAATGTATTCAGGAGAGAGCTAGAAGAAGCAGCCATGATTGGGGAAACTTAATGGCCACCCGCCCTCGACTTCTGGACCGGGAAGGAAGCCTTCAAGTCCCTCACGAAGTATATATGGAAGTGTTCTGGGATTGAAAAGCGACGAAGAACAGCGAAGACAAGGCAGGCGTAACAACGTCGCCAAATCAGCACACACTACACAAAACAAAATTGTAACACAAACACTAAAACTCACATAAGCCGAAATGTGAATAAATCAAAGAAAAATAAATAAATATAAGATAGTAGTTAGGAACAAGAACAGTCCCGAGGATAAGGGCACTATGCCCGAGGTAACCCGCGAGGGTGGTGGTGGGGCTCTTAAATAAAAAATAAGTATAAAATTCCATAAAGTAGTAAAATTGGGCCATAAATTCGATTTTCTGAGGAATTCGATTGATTCGGGCAGTTCAAACGTAACGGACTATTTGATCTTTGATTCCTTTGCATTTAAATTCAAGAATCCCCAAATTAATCCTAATGAAAACTATGCAATCTACCTACCATCTTTATATAATTCTTCTGTACGTGTATTTGTTACTAAACTCTTCCTAATGACTGGATCGATTTTGATGAAATTTGTTCGTGTGTCTGATTGGATTCCTCGATGGTTTAGATTCACAATTGAACCCTCTCTAAAACCATTAGGTGTAGGAGTCACCTTGAAATGAAAATTTAAAAATCGCTCAGCGGTCACATTTTTCGAGCTTTCACAACGAAACTCAGTATATCCTATTAAGGGGACCGGATACCTCGTATCTCCACACGTTAAATTGTCAATATCGTGGTACACTCAGCTCTTAAACTATTGAAGATAGAGATCTAAATTGTTTAGAGTTTGTTGCTTAATGCTTGCTCTGTCTATTAAATATTTAAAATGGAAATTACTCTCTTGATATTTCCACCTGATATTTTCCCTAAATATCCATAATTTAGCATAATTTTTCATAGTTATTTTTTCTGCCAGATTTTTAACCAATTCTCATAATCTTACTCTAATATAAAGGTCATTATTAAGGTAATATGAGGTAAAAAAAAAAGTTTCTATCTTTAATAGTTTAGGAGCTGAGTGTACCAAAATATTGACAATTTAACATTGTGGAGATAGGAGATATCCGGTCCCCTTAAAGTTAACCGAGGTAGGTATTATCCAAAAATGAACGAAATCCGACAAATAGAAGTGGTGGTTTACTTGCAATCCGAAATTTAAAACTTTATAAACGACTGGATCTTCTTCTTCTTCTACTACAAGGTTTAGGCTATGCAGCCTGTTCCGGCGAAGTTAAAAGTGGAGTCCATCTTCTACGTGGTCGGCCAACATCTCTTGTTCCTCTGGGATTATACAGAAAGGTTCTTTTTGGTATCCTTTCGTTGTTCATTCTCATTAAGTGTTCTGTCCATTTCTTATTATTTTCGCTGATTTTATCTTGAATTTTATATATATTTAATTCTTCTCGTATAGTTTCATTCCTTATTCTATCCGCTCTTGTGCATCCTTTCACATTACGTAAAAATAGCATTTCCGCAGTCTGTATCCTGCTTTTATCCCTTGATTTCATTATCCAATTTTCACTTCCATACAACAACAACAAAGGAACAGCCATTGTTTTATATAATTTAAGTTTCGTATCTTTCCTTGTTTTCCGACCTAAGGTTCTTTTATGGTTCCACAAATAGCCTGAAATTTGTTTACTTTATTTTCTATATCTTTATTTTCTCTATAAGTTATATCACATCCTAAATATTTGAAATGTGATATTTGATCTATTATTTTGTTATCCAGTACTGGATCTATTTTGATGAACATCTCTCTGTCTGTGTGTGTGCGTGTGTGTTTGAGTGGGTCCGTGGATGGTTTAGATTGGTGGTAATCACAATTGGACTCGGTAGACAGCGCTGCGATCGGGTTATAGGATTTTTACATCTGCATTATCGACGAATTCCGCGCGACAACGTGACCTCATCATGCACTCTTCTTGAGCCACAAGAAATGACAGTGAAGAGTTTTCTTGCGAACTTATTTAATAATATCCAATTACGTATTTATTAGTGAATGTTATGGTAAAAAGGTAAATTATATTTTTATCGTCCGGTTATGAAACGAGAATTGAACGTTCGTGCAGGACAACGCCTGCGGGGGCGGTTAGTTATATGTAGTTTTTTTTTTTTTTTTTTAATTTGCGTGTAGTTTATCTAAATCCGCCTTTTAACAAAAACACTTCTTATGGTCGGTTTCACCAACCGAGGTAACTGTATTACGCCAGTTTCACTGTGTATAATGCATAGCTTAAACTGGCGTAATACAGTTACTTTTGTTGGTGAAACCGGCCCTTAATGACTTATATATGAAGTACTAACTCTACAAATCCCATTTTTTACATCTTGAAGGTCACCGGTGTTTTAAAATTGATCTAATATGAACTTTGTGATTAGGAATTATGATGCCCAATCGGAGTTTGGGGCGAGATGGGAGCTGTAACTGGATTTTCTTGAAGGTTGACTTGCTCGCGGCTGTACAATCAAACATCGAGCGCGTGTCACTGACCTCATTTAACCACTTGTACAAGCAAGTGTGTATGTACAAGTCCATCCTGGTGGTCTAGTGGGTTTTAGGTTCGTCTCTGGTTCCATAATTCGCAGGTTCAAACTCTGACATTGTCTGTGGGTTTTTGAGGAGATGAAAATCATGGATATGGATCCTTTCTCCTCCAATGGTATCTTAGTATTTCATGGTGTAAGAACTACCAGAAGGAAGGAGAAATAGAGGAAGACCAAGATTAGGTGATGGATGATGTGGATGAGGACCTGAGATTGATGGGAGTTGAGAGATGGAGAAGCAAGGCAATGGATAGACAAGAATGGGCATTTGTCTTTGAGGAAGCAAAGGTAAAACTGAAAGGTCTGCAGTGCTAAAAAGAAGAAGGTGGAGGGTCTTGCCTCCTTAACCCTTTTTTCCCAGTGTGTAGTCTGCGAAAAACAAGACTTTTAAATCTGCAATATGAAGTACTGTATTTATCAGGCCATAGCGAGGAGATATGCCTACTAAGGACCAACACGCACACTCTATTGAATAACACATTTTCCTCACCTGCATGCAAATGTCAGGAAACTCTAAGGCCCAAACGGTCCCCAAACATCATCTGGCCTTCATTATCATCATTAAGATATTCGTAATTTTTGTATAATTCTACTATTCGCTGGTTGAGTGGAAGAGAAGGCCTTATGGCTTTAACTCTGCCAGCTAAAATAAAGCATTATTTATTATATTATTATTATTATTATATTATTATTATTATTATTATTATTATTATTATTATTATTATTCATAATCATCATCCTTCACGGATTAGGTCTTTGACTGTTCCGATCTCATATCTGTTCAGCCCAGCGCTTTTTTAGTCTTCCTGCCGATCTTCGTCCTCCAGGATAATATATCAGTGTCATCTTTGGAATCCTATCCTCTGTCATTCTTTGCAGATGTTCATTAAGTTTAGAATTAAGGGTCTTTCTGGCACATCATTACCTTCGTCATCACCTATCACATACACATCGGGACAGGGTAACTCCGCCTTCCAGACGCCCGAAACCTCAGAAGTGGGTTACAATAATGCCATGCCAGGAGAGAATACCAGAAGAATGTCGAAGTGACAAGATGGTGGCATCGAATAAAAAATACCTTGTAAGTTACGTCGTTATCAACTAGGCAACATACATATTAAAATTTTTAAAAACTGTTTAAAACATAAAATTTAACCTAGTGAAGGACGACAGCACACCTGCCAGGCACATTTTTCAATACATTTTGGGTATTTATTTTATACTATGTTGAATTTCTCACCTTTAATTAAATTAATAAAATTGATAAATAAGATCAGGTGTAGA
>JASPKZ010006776.1:5000-18279 GCA_030220185.1 Diploptera punctata | reverse complement strand
CACGTAATGTATTTCGTTATTCTATATGTCTCTTCATTGACAGTCCCATTTCTTTGTGTGGCAAATAATATTACAATAAATACACATTTGAGGTTTCAATCGGTGCTGACACATCAAAATCACGTGTAATGTAATGCCAGTAAAAAGCTAATTTCTACAGCATTTCTTTTTCCCGTCACTCTCCTTATAAATTTACTAAGACACTCAATCTCCTAAAAAAAAATTAAATAAAAAAAAACCTTTGTAAGTGAAAGCGTAAAAAAAAAGAAGAAAAAAGCCTAGTGTAACGAAATGTACCTAACCTAACCTTAAACCTAACAACCCTACCCCTAACCTAACATAAACCTTAACCTAAACCTCAACGTTAACTAAACCTAACCCAACGTAACAATACTCTAACTCCCTAACACCGGAACGAAAATCGAACCTACTTCTAAACCTAACCTAACCGCAACTTACTTGACCCAACCGCTCAATGACATTATTTATTTGTTTCTTGTTATTTTATTACGTGCCTAATTTTTCTTCTTATTTCTCTTCTTTATTATTTATATTATTTTTATTATTATTATTATTAATATTACCAACTATAACGGCTAGGCGATCCCTCGTGCTGACCACTGGCTCTGTGATTAACACATGTGGATGTGAGGCCAGCAGCCGGATGGTCAGTCAAGGCCTGTCGGGCTTACTGTTTATTGTTATAATAATAATAATAATAATAATAATAATAATAATAATCATCATCATCATTATTAATTAATACAATTCCGACAACGATAACAGTACTATATATGTATAAAAAAAGTATTAATAAAGTTTCACTGCTCAGGGCGTGGCGGTCGGCGTCACACTTCTATACTCAGCATGCCAGTACGTGGCGGTAGACGTCTCGCTTTCCAGGGCAATAAGTTATGTTAACCAAAATTTAGTAAAATTAGGTGATGATGATGATGATGATGAATACACAAATATAACTTCTTACTGGGCAGGGCGTCTTGCTGGGCGTGACGGTTTTCCTCAATTTTAAGGGCGTGACGGTCGGCGTGTCGGTTTGCATAGAAACTGGGCGTGACGGTTGGCGTGACGGTTTACACAGCATGGCGGTACGTGGCGGTGGACGTCTCGCTTTAGTCATCCTTATAGTAAACAGTTCACCAATAATTGTTTCTCCTTCTTATGTAAATAAAAAAGTAAGTAAATAAAAAAAAAAATTATGATGATGATGATGATGAATACACAAATATGTTTTTTTGTAACTTACTGGACAGGGCGTCTCGCTGGGCGTGACGGTTTATATTAATTTTAAGGGCGTGGCGGTCGGCGTGACGGTTTGCCGTAATTTTGTCACTCCGTCCTGAAATTTAATGAAATTATATATTTATCGCAGTGGTTCGTTCAACAAAAAATTACAAGTGCTTTGCCGCATGCGGGACTCGATAAAAACGTATAAAGCTACATTGCCGACGAGAACGAGTGCAATGTAGTCGCCGACCCTCGGGCGGTCGAGCCTTGACCGGGCTCGTGCAGCAGTACTGCCGGCACTTCCCTGCCGGCGCTCCCGCTTGCTAAGCTACCGTCCCCCGGTCGGTGCGTTGAACATCCTGCGAGTGAAACACTACTGTGTAGTGCTAGCGCGTCTGGCCCGCGCTAGCACTCCGGACAGCAACACCGCGGCTTTCTGCCTTCTGGTAGATGCCTCTATGCGGTGAACAGTTATTTCGTACATTATCGTCCTCTCTCCAGCTCCGAGCGTTCAGTGTTGTACCTGCACGTCAAACAAGAGATAGCGTTGGGGTAACCCTCGCTTCTTTGTCAGGGAGTGAGACGTAGAGAGTCGGTGCTCTTAACGCACTTCTGTGAACTGCGGGAATGGCTGCAGCGATGTAGCCGTTCTCGCACACAAACTTTTTCGGTCTGCGGCCGTGCCCTCGCGCACGGCTCGGTGTCTGACACACGCAGTTCCCTGGTTGATCCTGCCAGTAGTCATATGCTTGTCTCAAAGATTAAGCCATGCATGTCTCAGTGCAAGCCGAAGTAAGGTGAAACCGCGAATGGCTCATTAAATCAGTTATGGTTCCTTAGATGGTGCACAGTTACTTGGATAACTGTGGTAATTCTAGAGCTAATACATGCAACTCGGTCTCTACCGGAAATGGTAGGGACGCTTTTATTAGACCAAAACCAATCGGGCGTTCTCGTCCGTTTTGCCTTGGTGACTCTGAATAAATTGTGTGCAGATCGCACGGTCCTCGTACCGGCGACGCATCTTTCAAATGTCTGCCTTATCAACTTTCGATGGTAGGTCCTGCGCCTACCATGGTTGTAACGGGTAACGGGGAATCAGGGTTCGATTCCGGAGAGGGAGCCTGAGAAACGGCTGCTACATCCAAGGAAGGCAGCAGGCGCGCAAATTACCCACTCCCGGCACGGGGAGGTAGTGACGACAAATAACGATACGGGACTCATCCGAGGCCCCGTAATCGGAATGAACACACTTTAAATCCTTTAATGAGTATCCATTGGAGGGCAAGTCTGGTGCCAGCAGCCGCGGTAATTCCAGCTCCAATAGCGTATATTAAAGTTGTTGCGGTTAAAAAGCTCGTAGTCGGACTTGTGTCACACGCTGCCGGTTCACCGCCCGTCGGTGCTAACTGGCATGCACGTGTTGACGTCCTGCTGGTGGCCGTAGCCGGTCCGGGTGTTCTGGGATCCCTTCGGGGTTTCCCGGACCCCGGTGCTTGGTGAAGGCCTACTTGACCTACCCGTCGCGGTGCTCTTAACCGAGTGTCTCGATGGGCCGGCACTTTTACTTTGAACAAATTAGAGTGCTTAAAGCAGGCAGTGTCAGCCTGAATACTGAGTGCATGGAATAATGGAATAGGACCTCGGTTCTATTTTGTTGGTTTTCGGAATGCCCGAGGTAATGGTCAATAGGGACAGACGGGGGCATTCGTATTGCGACGTTAGAGGTGAAATTCTTGGATCGTCGCAAGACGGACTAAAGCGAAAGCATTTGCCAAGAATGTTTTCTCTGATCAAGAACGAAAGTTAGAGGTTCGAAGGCGATCAGATACCGCCCTAGTTCTAACCATAAACGATGCTAGCCAGCAATCCGCCGAAGTTCCTCCGATGACTCGGCGGGCGGCTTCCGGGAAACCAAAGCTTTTGGGTTCCGGGGGAAGTATGGTTGCAAAGCTGAAACTTAAAGGAATTGACGGAAGGGCACCACCAGGAGTGGAGCCTGCGGCTTAATTTGACTCAACACGGGAAACCTCACCAGGCCCAGACACCGGGAGGATTGACAGATTGAGAGCTCTTTCTTGATTCGGTGGGTGGTGGTGCATGGCCGTTCTTAGTTGGTGGAGCGATTTGTCTGGTTAATTCCGATAACGAACGAGACTCTAGCCTGCTAACTAGTCGCTCCCGGCATCCTTTTGCGCTGCCGGCGACTTCTGATCTTCTTAGAGGGACAGGCGGCTTCTAGCCGCACGAGATTGAGCAATAACAGGTCTGTGATGCCCTTAGATGTTCTGGGCCGCACGCGCGCTACACTGAAGGAATCAGCGTGTCCTCCCAGGCCGAAAGGTCCGGGTAACCCGCTGAACCTCCTTCGTGCTAGGGATTGGGGCTTGCAATTGTTTCCCCATGAACGAGGAATTCCCAGTAAGCGCGAGTCATAAGCTCGCGTTGATTACGTCCCTGCCCTTTGTACACACCGCCCGTCGCTACTACCGATTGAATGATTTAGTGAGGTCTTCGGACCGGTGGGCGCGGGGGTTTTCCCTCTCGATTCCACCGGGAAGATGCCCAAACTTGATCATTTAGAGGAAGTAAAAGTCGTAACAAGGTTTCCGTAGGTGAACCTGCGGAAGGATCATTATCGAGTTTTACAAGACGCTTTGTCGTGTTCTCTCAAAAAAAAAAAAAGTCTGAACGAACCGCGTCGTGGCTCTTGCCTCCGCGGTGCGCCCTAGGCCGGTCGATGTTCCCCCCAGTCGATGAAGCCAGAACAGGCGTTAGACTGGGTGTGGCCACGCCGGATTCCTTTGGGCGCCCGAGTTCAGCATCGGATAAACGCTCGGAAGTTTTTTCTTTCGCTAGCAGACCGAGCCGGGCACCGCTTGCGGTTTAAAGACACTTGTATTCGCCCGGATTTTTCGGCTGCTAATTTAGCCTCTTGCGTTTCTGTTTGAAACTGAAAAAAAAAAAAAAAAAAATCCCCTTGTCTGGCAACCGTTTCCGAATGTGAACGGACATTTTTTTGACAACCCTGAACGGTGGATCACTTGGCTCGTGGGTCGATGAAGAACGCAGCAAATTGCGCGTTGTCGTGTGAACTGCAGGACACATGAACATCGACATTTCTAACGCATATTGCGGTCCTTGGATTTCCAATCCCGGACCACACCTGCCTGAGGGTCGGCAAACGCCATTCCCGGCCGCGTGCGTTTCTAATGCATTGCGCCCGACTGTTGGTGGTATCTTTTAATAGTGCCACTCGAGCTTACCATTTTTTTGCACGGCGGCGTTGTCGAGTCGTCAACGCCCGGGCTTATGTGACCGCAAGGGTTGTGCCCGAGCTGCGCTCGCAGCCGTCCGCCGAGCATTAAAAAGAGTAAATATCGCGTCCGACCTCAGATTAGGCGAGACTACCCGCTGAATTTAAGCATATTAATAGGCGGAGGAAAAGAAACTAACGAGGATTCCCCTAGTAGCTGCGAGCGAACAGGGATCGGCCCAGCACCGAACCTTGCCCGGCGACGGGTAGAGGCATTTGGCGTGTGGGAGGTTCCATTGCGCCGAGTGCTGGCCGCGCGTCCAAGTCTCCCTTGAACGGGGCCACAGCCCGCAGAGGGTGCCAGTCCCGTAGGACCGCGGCTGCATTCGGGAGGAGCTCTCCTCAGAGTCGTGTTCCTTGAGAGTGGAGCACAAAGTGGGTGGTAAACTCCATCTAAGGCTAAATATGACCACGAGACCGATAGCGAACAAGTACCGTGAGGGAAAGTTGAAAAGAACTTTGAAGAGAGAGTTCAATAGTACGTGAAACCGTTCAGGGGTAAACGGGAGAGATCCGAACTATCGAAAGGGGGAGACTCAACCCCGTTCCACTTCGTCCGGTTCCGCATTTTCGGTCCCAAAGGATGCCGCGGGCCGCCGGTAGCGTCGCAAGGCGCTCGCCTGGTTGGAGTCCGTGGCACCGGGGCCGGAGGGCCGGCGGTGGCGAGGTGCATTTCTCCTCCCAAGTAGAACGTCGCGACCCGTTGGATCCGCTCCGGTCTAAGGCCCGGGAGAAGACCGCGGAGTGGCCGTCCCTCGCGGGCGGTCGTCTCTTCGGACTCTCGGATGTCCTGGCCGGCGTCCGACGGCAGAGCGTATGGAGTAGGCCCGCTCGCTCGTCGAGAGAGCGTTCGGCCCGGCGGCAAGCCTGATGTCTGTGGCCTGGGTGCCGTGGCTTCCGCCACGTCCCCGGCCCGCTTCGGCTGTTGGTCTGCCGGTGTCCTCGAACGGTGGCCGTCTCCCGTCATCGGCGCTTATGCTTCGGACTCTTTCCCGACCCGTCTTGAAACACGGACCAAGGAGTCTAACATGCGCGCGAGTCGCTGGGAGCAATATGCTAAACCCGGGGGCGCAGTGAAAGCGGGGCGCACAACACGCCTGTGGGAGGATGCCTTGGGCTTCTTGCTCGGGCCGCACTCCCGGGGCGCCTCGGCCACGGCCGCAGGCGCACTCTGAGCGCACGCGTTGGGACCCGAAAGATGGTGAACTATGCCTGGTCAGGACGAAGTCAGGGGAAACCCTGGTGGAGGTCCGCAGCGATTCTGACGTGCAAATCGATCGTCAGAGCTGGGTATAGGGGCGAAAGACTAATCGAACCATCTAGTAGCTGGTTCCCTCCGAAGTTTCCCTCAGGATAGCTGGCATCCGTTTTGACAGGGAGGAGTCTCATTCGGTAAAGCGAATGATTAGAGGCCTTGGGGCCGAAACGACCTCAACCTATTCTCAAACTTTAAATGGGTGAGATCTCCGGCTTTCTTGACCGAAGCCGCGAGAGCAAAGGATCAGGGTGCCAAGTGGGCCATTTTTGGTAAGCAGAACTGGCGCTGTGGGATGAACCAAACGCCGGGTTAAGGCGCCTAAACCGGAGCTCATGGGATACCATGAAAGGCGTTGGTTGCTTAAGACAGCAGGACGGTGGCCATGGAAGTCGGAATCCGCTAAGGAGTGTGTAACAACTCACCTGCCGAAGCAACTAGCCCTGAAAATGGATGGCGCTAAAGCTCTGTGCCTATACCCGGCCGCCGGTAGGCAGTAAGCCGGTACGAACCGGTGCGAAGCCCCGGCGAGTAGGAGGGCGCGGCGGTGTGCGCGGAAGGGTCTGGGCGCGAGCCTGCCTGGAGCCACCGCCGGTGCAGATCTTGGTGGTAGTAGCAAATACTCGAGCGAGGTCCTGGAGGACTGATGTGGAGAAGGGTTTCGTGTGAAACAGCCGTTGCACACGACTCAGTCGATCCTAAGCCCCAGGAGAAATCCTGTGACCACGAGGGGGATTTTTATCTGTGTGATTTACCCCTCCTCGCTGGGCGAAAGGGAATCCGGGTTCCTATTCCGGAACCCGGCAGCGGAACCGATATCCGGGCTCTCATTAAGAGTAGCTCGTCGGGGTAACCCGAAAGGACCCGGAGACGCCGTCGGGAGACCCGGGCAGAGTTTTCTGTTCTGCATAAGCGTTTCGAGTTCCCTGGAATCCTCTAGCAGGGAGATAGGGTTTGGAACGCGAAGAGCACCGCAGTTTGCTGCGGTGTCCGGGTCGTCCCCTCGGACCTTGAAAATCCGGGAGAGGGCCACGCGGAGTCGTCGCGCCGGATCGTACCCATATCCGCAGCAGGTCCTCCGAGGTTGAGAGCCTCTAGTCGATAGATTAATGTAGGTAAGGGAAGTCGGCAAATTTGATCCGTAACTTCGGGATAAGGATTGGCTCTGAGGACCGGGGCGTGTCGGGCGTGGTCGGGAAGCGGGTCTGCGCCAACGTGCCGGGCCTGGGCGAGGCGATGTCCGGGGTCGTGGGGCCAGCTCCACTGTCCTCGGTTCGGGTCCGAGCTCGGTCCCGTGCCTTGGCCTCCCGCGGATCTTCCACGCTGCGAGGGGACCGCGCTCGTTCGCGGTGCACTCTTCGGCCGCCACTCAACGGTCGACTCAGAAACTGGCACGGACTCGGGGAATCCGACTGTCTAATTAAAACAAAGCATTGCGAGGGCCCTAGCGGGTGTTGACGCAATGTGATTTCTGCCCAGTGCTCTGAATGTCAAAGTGAAGAAATTCAAGCAAGCGCGGATAAACGGCGGGAGTAACTATGACTCTCTTAAGGTAGCCAAATGCCTCGTCATCTAATTAGTGACGCGCATGAATGGATTAACGAGATTCCCTCTGTCCCTATCTACTTGCCTGAAAGCTCGTCTTTTTGGATGCCAGTAGTTGGGAACTGGATTTTAGCAGGGGTCTGCACACCGTCTAAGTCCGTCCGTCCGGCTATAGTCTCTCTAACAAGTCCTTTCACATGTGCCCGCGTGCCTGATTGGATAAGAGACTGCCAATCTTTCCTATCGTCTGTTTTCTACCATTGCTCGCTTCAAACTTTCGCCTATGATGGTGATGGGGAGTAAGGAAAGAATTGTGTAATACACCTCCATTATGTTGGGCTAAGCCTCTGGACAAGGTGCGAAAGCTTTACCGTGTAGTCCCGGTGGTCGGGCTACTCTTGGACTTAACCGGAGGTGTTCCCCATCCTCTGATGTGTGTTTGCACATGCATCGAATGAAACCCTGATCCTAGGCCCATAGTAACCAGACGTAAGGGGGCATCCTCACGTACACAGCCCCGGGTCATTGATGGTTCGTGTAAACCTGGCCCAAATTATAAAGTTTGCTCCCTGGGACTTGCTAGTATCGCGTGGCCAGTTAGTAACTTCGCCGGCTCGAGGGGAATGTTCAAGGTCATTCCATGGAGATAGCCCCTTCCGGTTTGCTAGAGGCAAACAACTGGTGGAGTCACGCGTAGCCTGCGCCAGGTGAGAGGATTTTCGATGAATATTTAGACCCTGCCCCGGTGACTATCGGGCATCTGTGCATGATGAAATTCCCCCTTACTGCACCATGTCGGAGTGGCTCTAGGACTAACACACTACATCGTTATGGCTGACCACGTAGGGCACTTGCCTATCTCTGGGGATTTGGGGGGGGAGTAAGGAGAAGGAGAAGGAGGAGGGAGGCTCACCATTCCAAACCAAGGATAAGCCTCAGGAGATCACCTACTCGTGAGAGTAAGGTGAACGTAAGTACTAAACAGGGTACAAGTAGGGTAGTAGAGAAAGATAATGTACATAGAGAGAAAGCTGGAACTAGTTCAAGCTCTGACAGTGAACAGAGGACTAGTAATTCAGCAAGAACAGCCGCACAAAAGGACACAGAAGACGGGGATCAAGCAGTCGACTTCTTGGAGGTGATATCAACTTTGAACACCATAATAGCTGGGGACAAGATGAGTAACCAGAAGAAAACAATCATCACCGACGAATTGAGAAAACTCTCAAGCATCATAATCGATCTAAAAACCAAGGTTACAGTCCTGGAAACAGAAAACCGAGTATTAAGGGAGGTGCAGTCTACGCACACCAAGTCGTATGCACAAACAGTGCAATACCATCTGTGGACTGGCAAACCAGCAATGATGCAGCGTCAACAACAACAGAGACACACTGCTTTCATCAGTTTGCAGAGGGCAAAGGAGCCAAAGAAATACAAAAACTAATAACGGAGACAGTAAAACCTGCGAGGGACAAGATTAGAATAAGAAATCTGAGAACGACTGAGAAACTACTCATAGTCGAAACCGAATCTGAGGCGGAACATCGAGAAACTTCAGCAATTACCTACATTGAAAGATGTAGTGAAATCGAAAAACCAAGGAAGAGGAAACCACTAATGATAGTATACGATATAAATAGTACCATCAAAGATGAAGAGCTCATAGAAACTATCTATGAGCAAAACTTCGCCGAGATTATGAATCTTGAAATTTTCAAGAAAAAACTTCTCACTCAGATTCAAAAAATGGACCGAGGAAACAAGAGCACTGTACACCACGTGTGGAAGTAAGTGCAAAGATGCGTAAAGAACTGCTCCAAAGAGGAAGAATATATATTGGCTTCTATTCTTGCAATATCAAGGACTATGTGGTAGTTGCCCGCTGCATGAAATGAAATGCAGGACTTGGGTCACCAATCGCCAAGTATTGTAGAAAACAATCATCAACCTGCTCACATTGTGGTGAAGCAGACCACGAAAAAAAGGACTGTGCCAAAAAAAGAACAACCGAAGGTGTGTATAAACCATGTACACTTCGTAAGAAGAGATGCACACCGAATGGAAAGGACTGTCCAACATATAAATTTATGCTGGACAGGATGATTTCTAAGATCGATTATGGATAGTTTTCCTCAAAGAAAGGAATAGAAATACCCCATGTAGGAGAAGACGGAACTTTTTAAGGCGCAGCAGCATCGCTTAAAATCTACCCCCTGGAAGGCGGGACGTCGGGACGCAAGCGGACCTGCTTGAGGCAGGTCATCTGGCTGAGAACACCACGGCTCAGCAAAGAAAAATCAGCGTCAACTACCTGGACATCATGGACGACGACACCACTTCTGAGGATGAAGCGCCCACTTCTAGTACAACTGGAAAACGTTTTAAGTTCCGTCATCTCTTCGGAGTATTTAAACCCAAAAGAGGGAACATAAAGGATCCCATCAAGTGAACAAGGTTGATAGTACGCAGCCGGGAATCCATCAACGAATCATCAGTTGAAGATACGTCTGATCGCTGTCCTGTCAGAGATACTAGGCATCCTATAAATGCAAATATATGATAATATCGAGGTAAATATGAGGCTAAGTAGGCTTGAAGAAAGACAGAATCTTGTCACAGCACTCAGGCATGTTGTGAGACAACTTGCATCCTAAGGGACGGAGTATAACTTTCAACTGTCCGGAAGCAGCGGACAGGTTGGAACTCCGGGACAATAAATTTGCCGTCAGACCCTTATGAATTATATGAAACTAATTAGGAAAGTATTTAGAAGGAGAAATGAAGTGTGGTGTTAGAACTACTGTACGAGGGACTTTGTTAAAGCGCATGGAAGGATAACTTTGGATAGTAGAAGACCGTGGCCTGATAGCCACATTCGGACCTACCACCGTAGGGCGTGCGGAATACACTACGATTGTGCAAATCAATGCGCAACGCAGTGTAACAGTTTTGGCGGAGATAAGAAAATTAATAGAAGAATTCGGGATAGACATATTATGTCTACAAGAACCGTACAGTAGGAATGGCATTATACCTCATATGCCCGCAACGGCCCGTGTTATTAAACAGGGAGAGGGATTCATGGCAGCAATTATTGTGCTAAACAACAATTTAAGAAATAACAAGTGTTTCACAGCTGTCTGACAGTCATACTAACTGTGTAGAGGTTTCTTTTCCTGGAGGGAGGTTGATTCTCGGAAACTCCTACTTCCAGTTCAGAGAGGAGCTGGACGTGGAACCCTTCAGAAAAATTTGTGAGATGTACCCCGACACTCCATTGATCCTAACAGCGGACGTGAATTCTAAATCACCTTGGTGGTTAGCTCTACACGTGATGCTCGCGGAGAAATTCTTGAAGAATTTATTTCTGAATATAATCTAAATGTTGAGAAATAAACCGTACAATCCGCCCACTTTTCAGAATCGAGCAGGCGCAGAATCTAATATAGATATAACGCTTACCAACCGCGCCGCGGCAAATAAATTGAAGAATTGGAGGGTTGGGCAAAATCTCACAACCAGTGATCATAATATGATCATATTTAATATCTTGAAGGGGGAGGGTCCAGGTGGTCTGCCTCCACCAGGCTGAGGTTCAACTACCGACGCGCTGACTTCGAAAAGCTTAAAACTGGCCTTGTAGTACCTACGGATGTTAGGACAGGAGACGACGTTAACAGGAAGGCTCGGGAGATTACCATTGCAATCCGTGCCACGATGAGGCATTCCATACCAAGAACGTTCTGGTAGTAGAATAGACACGTATAGACCATGGTCTGACTCCCTGCAGAAATTGCGGGGGAAGGTCAGACGGGCTAGACGGGTTTATCAGAGAACTAGAGTGGAATGCCATCGACAGAGGTGCTTGCGAGAGTACATCGAACTTAAGGCTCGATTTAAGGTTAAATTGAGGGAAGTCCGTATGGACTCTTGGAAGAGTTTTGTTGAGAAAAGTCTGGCAATCGATGCATGGGGAACCCCGTACCGACTGTTAATGGACAAAGGCAGGAAACCGACTGTACTGTCCACCTTAAGGAGGGAGGATGGGTCGCTGACCGGAGGATGGAGGGAGTCCGCAGAATACCTGTTAAATGGATTACTACCTCTGGATAATGTACTGGACAATACAGAGGATCAAACTTTACTCATGACCCAGATGGAGGACGTGACCAATCTAAGGGGATTAGTAATGCCATTTTCTCTCGAGGAAGTGATAGTTGCCATTAGGCAGCTGAAAACGAAAACGAGTCCAGGACCAGACCAGATTACTGCGGAGATCCTGCATCATCTGGTTGATGACATAGCGCCCTTCTTGGTGGGACTTTATAATGAATGTTTGCTACAGGGATGTTTTCCGGACATCTTTAAGGAGGCCAATATGGTGGTTTTATCGAAGGGAGAGGACAGAGACCCTGCGCAGCTAAAGTCATATAGACCGATATGTCTTCTGAATTGTTTGGGAAAGGTCCAGGAGCGGCTCTTGTGTAGGAGGCTTGAGGAGCATAGGATACTTCGAGGAATGTCGGAAATTCAGTTTGGCTTCCGGAAAGGAAAGTCCACAGAGGACTGCATAAATTACGTTTTAGGCCATGTGGCGGGTATCACAAGTAAGTATGTAGTAGGCATATTCATTGATTTTGCTGGTGCCTTTGACAATATGTGGTGGCCATATCTGTTCTCTTGTTTAAAGGGAATGGATTGTCCACGACATTTGTACCTCAGCCTCCTGGACTATTGCCGTCGTAGAAAAGTTAGAATACCCGATTGGGATGCTGAACTTAGCAAGACAGTCAATAAGGGCTGTCCCCAGGGTTCCATTCTGGGCCCTGTACTTTGGGATGTTTTCCTGGATCCTTTGTTAGAGATTTTGGATAATACCGCGGATATTAGTACAGCTGCTGCGTATGCCGATGACCTTCTCGTGATTGTAGAATCTGATAACAGACGTCAGC
Source organism: Diploptera punctata (assembly GCA_030220185.1). Lineage (NCBI taxonomy): Eukaryota > Metazoa > Arthropoda > Insecta > Blattodea > Blaberidae > Diploptera > Diploptera punctata. The sequence goes on along the minus strand of JASPKZ010006776.1, from coordinate 5,963 downwards.
TCGAGGCACGCTGCAGGGAGGCAATTGAGCTTCTCGACAGTTGGTGTTCTCGAGTCAAACTGAAGATATCAGTGGATAAAACCACATATATGTTGCTTAGGGGAAGTCTAATGAGAAATCCTGTAGTAAGAATTAGAGACATACCTGTAGCGCGGACTGCTTGTACTCGATATCTCGGGGTGCACATAGATGAAAAGCTTAGCTTTAGACAACATGTAGAATTAGTGCGTACTAAGGGTGAGAGCCTCATGATGAAGCTCGCGAGGCTTGGGCAATGTAATTTCTACTTGCCTTTACGCCTTGTGCGTCTTTATCATGATGCACTCTTAACTGCGGTTGTTGGCTATGCTGCTAGTGTGTGGGCACATCGGGCTGTTGATAAGCGGATTGTGCTACACTTAAGACGAACACAGAGAAAGGTGCTCGTGCGTCTCTCTGGATCCTTTGGAACTGTCTCAGCTCTGCCGCTTTTGATCATAATGGGAATTTGGCCTATAGACTATAAAATTCGTCTCAGGGGAGCCAAATATTGGTTTAAAAAGAACAATATGATTAAAGTACGCGAAATCCTTGGAGTAGATGTAGAAAATATGTCTGAAATTAAAAGAGCATTACTCTTGGAATGGCAGAGAGAATGGGAATGCAGTGACAAGGGTAGGAGGGTGTACGAGTTCTTTCCAAATATAGATGACCGACTTAGACAAACTCATATCGATCCATCTCCTGGGTTAGTTCACTTCTTGACTGGACATGGTCCATATGGGGTCTACTTGCATCGCATAGGGCGCAGGGCTGATGACTTGTGTCCCCTGTGCGGTGGAACGTCTACACCGGAACATGTCGTCCTGGAGTGCCCCCAGGGTGGAGAGAGGTTGAGTCACAAGAGAGACAAAACACTAAGTAGATGTTCTTCTAATGTTATGTTGTTCCACAGCGTTCACTTCGCGGAACTCAATGCTCTTG